>JARHVA010000285.1:3350000-3560000 GCA_037957365.1 Torreya grandis | reverse complement strand
TTTGACCAAAATTTTGAAAAAAATGTTAAGGCACACAAACATTACTCCTTATTAAATAACACTTTTATGTCATCTGAATTTTATAATATAACATTAAATTATACTAGCAATTAGCGTAAAGGTCCAAGTAAGGTCATAAGGGATTGTTTAGTAGGATATGGTTTGGTGAGACACCATGGTGTCTAATGCAAAATACTAATGTTGAATCACATTTTAAGGTGGAGGATATAAATAATATAAAACTAATGGACCTCAATCACTCTATAAAGGAAAAAATTTTGAGGTTCTTTAGGATCTCTTCTACTCCATCTATTCATGAGAGAAGTTTCAATCTCATCCTCTCCTTCCCCATCCCTGTACATATACCAATCCTATTCCACTCTCCCTAGTCATCAAAATGGACCTTACCACATTATTGTCCATAAAAAAATATTTTTTTTGTTGAGATATCAATGTGTATTAAACATTAAAATGGGAAATTATATGAAACAATGAAAAAAACCACACAACAAACATGTTGATGGTTGTATTTTCCCTTTTTTTAAAAAATATTTGTATCTATCCTATCATGAAGCCATCACCATATATATATTCGATACTCATCATTTTTGGGTGCCCTCTCACTCTTAGGATTTTAGGAAACCTGATAAAAAAACTTCCATTCAATCCATGAATAAGGAAAGGAGAATAAATAGAATGCTATGGTATCAAGATATGCACCAAATGGTTTTCTTGACCAGGGATTAATGCATTTGAACTAAATGTATTGAAGAGATGTAACATCTCAGAGTGCCAAGGTTGCAAGGTTATTGTCCTAGAATAATATGTAGGAAGAAATAGTCTAAATCTCTTATGTTTCTCTTCAAGATTTCATGCCCCATAATGTAACATGACTTGGGAGCTTAATATACAAGGAAGAAGAAGTTGTATACATTTCATGACTTGGGAGATTAATATACAAGGAAGCTATAGACATGACACACAGTCTACATAAATATAGAGGGAGTTGCCTTTGCCACCTATAGAAAAGGATATATTTGTGGAAGCCCTACATTTACCACCTATGAGAGAAGAAAGATTTGTCGAAGTAACACTTTTTCCACCTACGGTAGCATATAGATCTATGAAGGTGAATCCCTTACCCCCCATGGGGTATGAAATATTTAGGAAGGTCTATTATATATGTGTACTTAATTAAGAGAATGAGAATAATATGACATTTTATGTCAAAGAAGAGGAAGTGCTTTCTCTATGACCTACTACCTCATATGGGGGGAGAGGAGGTGGTATCATCTAATGAAGTAGTGAGGCCTCTTCCTTTGCCAATGGAATTTTATAAATACATATATTAGAATTAAAATTAGTGTACATGGGCCACAATATCAATAGAACTCCTACAGCCATGATTTACACTAGAGAATTCCATTTGTAGTGAATAATGAAGGCACCCATAGCTAGATGGGAAATAAGTCAATGCAAAATTATGTGCTTTCAAAGGTATCCAAAGAGGTGAAGCATGACAATATCCCAAGTAGGTCCTAAAGATGCTACATTAGATAAAGAGGTTATCTCTTTCAAAAAAAAAATGTAATTCATCATAGACTAAAGTATTTCATGGTGATTTAGATCCCAATCGATTTACACCCATAATCATTTTACACAAACTTATTTTGACATCCAAATACATTCTTATAGATCATGACATTTTTCAAGATGAGTTGGGAAATGATGGTTATAAGCCATGGCAAGGGATTTAAGGTGATGTAATCAAAGAACCTAGGGAATGTACACTTATAAATTTTAATAACATGTCCACATTTTACATGAAGGTTTAGAATTGGAATGTTTATGATTGTTGGCACAAATAATGCTTAAGTATAGTATGGAAATATTTTTTTTCAACTATATGACATTGTGTTTGATCACCTTGATTGATGGTAGATAAAAATAATCACAAATGGTTGGAGTGTTTACAACTTTGATTTTGATATTGGTTGTATGTACACAATCCCACTTTAATTTTTTTAATCTAAATTTCAAACCTGAAATTCCAAATTTCTATTTGGTTGTTTCTAATTTTTCCAATGCCATTGTAATGAAAATAATTTATCCATTTAAATCACTAAGATAAAATATGATCACCTAGACTTGATCTAACCCCAACATGTTGGGATCTTCAACCAACCAATATAAATGCCCCTTGATTAAAACCAAGGGAGTTGTTATTTTGGCATAGTGATTATACGAAGAGGCTATCTCTTTCCATGAAGAATTCAATCCATCATAGACTAAAGTAGTACATGGTATTTTAGATCTTGATTAGTTTGCACAATTATTGTAATTGTTTTGTAAGGATAAGATTCATGTACAGAGATTTCATGATTGATGTTGTTGTTGAGCTTTATTTCCAATCATCATTTGAGTTGGGGGCAATAAAGTAGGTTGAATAATGTGAGCAACTTAGATGTCAAATCCCTTGGCACATGTGTTGACAATTTTATACCCTACCAATTGGCATGATTCATAATCAAATATTTTATTAATAATTTTTTAGAAAGGTGACATATTTTAAAGTTTACATTTTAAATTTTGATATGTAAAAATGTTATATATAAGATTATTAGATATATTATATAATATATACATAAATATTGTATTGTATAATATATATAAATATTATATTTTATAATATATATTTAGATTTTCAAACATCAAAATTATGGAGAAAAACTAATTGATGAAGACAATTAATTATGAAACGATGAATATTAGCTTTTACTAGACATGGCCTTGTGGAAATAGGTTAATACCCAAATTCCACACTGTAAGCATATGTTGAGTTGCACCATCTAGACCATGTAATTAATATGTTTTAATTTTCTTAAAATTTAACTAATAAGTGTATTTTAATAGAGACTGTCACCTTTATTCATCTTGGCAACTTCACTACCAAAAGTAAGTCGATCTCTTAAATATGACTATCCTACAAAGACTCTCTACAGAACATCTACCCATCTCAATTTTCCATAACTTGATAATAATGCTATATACATAAGTGATTTTAGTTAAATTTCCTTGGCTACTAAGTGATGAAGTAGGTATCACCTTCATGATAATTTTAATAGGGTCATTAGTGAAGAGAATTGAGAACATATAGTTTTAATATGCAAGCATATCAATTTTTGATTCCATTTAAATCTTTAAGTTTAGAAATTGGAGCTTTAATGTTTCAAACTTGGAAAAACTATTATTGTGATTATGTATGTAACCTAATTCCTTTATTTATTCAATGAAATAGATTATCAATAAAGATATCAAGGTAATTTGTATCTATATTTTTCTTTAAAAATTAAGATCTAATTTAATTTATCTTAGACATGAATTAAGTAGTACTAGTAAGGCATCACACTAACTATTTATAAATAATCAATTTATCCTAATTACTATTTGTAATTTAAGGCCAATCATTATGTCATTTAACCATGAAAGAGTTTTATGGGAGTAGTCTTTTTTAAATTATAAATTAATACAAATGGTATTGATGAAAACCATTATAT
Organism: Torreya grandis; assembly: GCA_037957365.1. Taxonomy (NCBI): domain Eukaryota; kingdom Viridiplantae; phylum Streptophyta; class Pinopsida; order Cupressales; family Taxaceae; genus Torreya; species Torreya grandis. Next base: position 3,556,443 of record JARHVA010000285.1, on the reverse strand, counting down.
TCAAATATAATAATAGATGAAAATAATCTAGTTAAATCTATCAAATATGGGAATCCTCTATATAAGCATTTCATTTTTAGGAGGACTCTACCCCTAGATTGTTTTGCTTGTGATGGATATAGAATACATAAAAATTTTAGGGCACCCCAATCATTATAGTATAAATATTTTATCTGAGATACCTTTTTCATTTTTCATAGAGGAGTTATTAAATTTAATGAATTTGATGGAACATCCATGCCCACCTAAAATTAATACTATTTTACCTCCACTAATGCCCAAACAAATGCCTACTCACTATCTTGCAGACTTCTATCCAAATCTATGTTCTATTTTGGGGATAGTCCTCTATGAACCAAACACACAAAACAATGTGGGGATTTGGGGTTTATTTTTGTCTTGGAAGACACAATAATTTATATCAATCATTGACCAAGGTTTTCACTAAAACAACTTGCCACCTCTTACCCATTCTTTTCATGTGTCAACAACATCAAAATGGAATAGGAAAAATCATGAGATGAATCTTTGGGTCTAGCACCCCAATAAGAATGCCTCTGACATAAAAAAGTTTTTAAATATTGAAAACATTTTAATTTTTCATTTAGTGATACATTCGTCTAAGCATATTTTGTCTAGGAACTTCATCCATGAAATGGTTAAAAATAATTATAATTGAATACAAGTCAAATTGTATGGGATGATAAGCCATACAAAGAAATGATCTTTGAATTGAAATGTGGATTCCATCATGTGAATGAAATATTTTTTTTTCTCAAATTAGAATCGAATAAACTGGTTTTAATTATAGTTTTACTAATTAAATATTTATGATATCATAATTTGTTAATTCATGTAAAATTAGATTTATTAGTCTATTAATTATTAATACGTTTAGATATATATTTAACACTAATAAATATTTAAATGAAAAAGTGAAAGCTTTTCACCATAAAGATGAATAATAAATATCTTAAAATCATACTTTAAACTTCAATGATGTGGTTTCTATTAAAGATGAAGATGGTGAATATATATTAAGGAAATTGATTTTAATTTTATAGTATTTTGAATTAATTTTCTTCATTGATGTTATATATTTATTATGGGAATGTTACCATGCTCTAAAGGATTTAATAAAATATGAGGAGTTATGGTTCGTTGCTTATCAAGAATTTATCATATCATTGGAAACATTTATTGTGGGATTTTTAGTCCCTATCAAAGAATATATTATAGGTTTTAATTTAGAAAATAATATTTTGTGTCTAGCTAATGAGAGACTTGAATAGGACATATGACTTAAAACCAATTTTAAAGTTTTATATCTAAATATTATTGATTTTTTTTTTTTTTAAACATATTCTCATGAAATATTCTATTTATATTAATATAATAATTAAAATTATTAAGAAAAACTATTTATTTAATATTATATTAATTAGAGAGTACTCTCAAAACTATTTTTTAGTCTTATTAAAATAATTATTTTTGAAAAATTAAACAAAAAATCTAAAAATGGCATCTATGTAGTCTATCAATTAATAAAGTTTAATATTTACAATCATTAATTATGAAAGTGACATTGCATGTGCCTTGATTGATGCATTGGAAAGTGTGAAAAAAAGGTAGTCATAAAATTCTTAGGTTAAAATATTGTCTTAATTATTTTATGTTGTTTACAGAAGCCACAATAATTTTTATTTCTTTTTTTAGATTTTAAGAATGTGTAAGTAAAGCGAAAGAGTGCCAAAAGCTAGTAGATTGGTTATGTAGGTATCTCCACTAAAAATCTAAGTCATTTATTACAATGAGATTTAAAATATTCAAAAACATTATATTGAAACCCTGGGATTATGACACTGGACAAGAATCAAAAATTTAAAATGGCCTATAGCTTGATGTATTTATTGCATAAGGTTTTAGAAAGCTAATAACTTGACAATATCATGCTTATTTACATAGCACAAGGAGGCTCCCATTAGAATTAGAATTAGCTTTATTTTTATGCATGGAAAGAATCACATGTAGTGTGTGGCCCATTGTGCATTGAAAAGGCAGTTCTACATTTAACATGAAAAACTAATGTTAAATTTATTTCTTAAAATTATGTGTGGTGACAAAATGATTATGAAAATAACCCACATCTATGCATTTCATCCTACAGGGTCATTAGTCTTCAATGACTAACTTTATATATTATACAATATAAGCTAATTGATATTAAAATTCTATGTTGTAGAGCCTATATATATTAAATGATGGTATAGTTTATACAATTAACTAATAATTAAGATCTAAATATTGTTTATAAACATATAGGGCTAAAATTATTAAACAACATAGATTTATATTATTATTTTTGTAAGGATTTATTTTATTAGTTTTTATTATGTAAATAGAAAAATTCCCAAATGGCATGTGTACAGAAATTTTTTTAAAGCAATTTGATATTTTGTATGCTACTTATATTTGACATTTTATAGAATTATTTCAATATTACAATTCAAAACATAATTAGTGTCATATTTCAGATCACCATTTGTGATCCATCATTTAAAAAAAAAAAAAGCATGTGTCAACAATAGATCAAGGCTATTTTTATATATGTTCCCAGACTTATAAACCAATCATTTGGACCAACATTGTCAGCATTGTATCTAGTTTAATTTGTATTTATAAGTTTATAAAATTATAAATACTAAGCTCCTTGAACACGTACTAAAATACTAACATTATATTCAATTAAAAATAAATATTAGTAATGTTAGGTAGCTTAACCACATGGTCTAACTAAGATAAAAACTATATTTTATTTATTGGTTATGATATTTATTAGGATCTAATAAAAAAAATTAATATTGGGAAACATTATCATGTAGTCTAGTTAAGAGAGATAGCACCTATTAGTTACATGTCCACAAATTATATTTAATTAATTTAATTTTATGTAATTACATATAAAATATTTAGTAACAATATAAGCCACATTTAATTTCTATACTTAAAAATAAATATTCAACCATAAAAATTTTCAATACAAATATAGGGACTAACCACTACACGACTCTTTTATTAAATTTTAGTTGCATGTCTTCACTTGAATTTATTTTATGGATATTAGCTCCTTATCATTTGAGAATTTTTTACTTATTTAATGCTATTATATTTTATGTTTTCATTTTTCAATGTTGTTCCAGTTGTTGTTGAAGGGAGTAATGGTGTCCAACAAGACCCAAAACATTATCCTCAAGTGTTTTATAAGGTATCACTACCCCTTATGAAGAAACTAACTATAATTTTATTTTAAATATACATGATATTATTAATGTTTACAAGTGTCTTAAGGAATATACCCTCATATATTATTTTTTGGGTAGAATATCATTTGAAAATAAGTTATAAAGTTGGATTAAATTTGTTTGGCAGACTTATTGCATCAATTTGGTTTTTTGAAAAATATGATTAAGTGTTTAATTTTATTTTTAATTTAATATTTTCTCACTGCATGACTATCATGAAGTATGGCCAATGGTTTGTCAAAAAATCTCTATTTTTTATATCTTGTTAGATTAGTTATTTTATTATTTATGATCACAAATTTAATCTTAAAATACATATGTAAATCAAATTTACATGGCTTTCTATTCACTATTTTTCAAGATTCATTGATGCCATAATTCTTAAATTAATTATGTTATTTGTAATATGTTTCCCCTAATTATGGTTTTACACAACATAATGAATAAATAATTACAATTAATAGATATAAAATTATAGTAATAAAATTTCATAATTTAGATAGACTTGATTGGATAATAATAGTAACAATAAAAAGTGATAAAAATATAGGCTATGAAAATTAATTATAAAGGGATAAGTAATTATCACACATTATTATTTTAATAGTTTGAAAGTTTGAATCTATAAAGACAACTATGAAAGCTAACTTTGTACTATTATGAGCTCTAATTTGATTCCTGGGTAAAACATTTCACACCCTATGAATATTGACACTAGTTAGAAGCATATTACCAAGTCTATCTATATTCCATCGAATTGGCATGTTTAGGGTTGTGAAACCTAATTTACTTATCATTTGATTAGCTCTTATTGTATGATCTTACCATACCTACACTTTCTTGATTTTCTATGCAAATTTTCACAAAATTTAGATTCCTTCATTTCGACCTAAATTGACAATCAAAATTAAAAAATGGGTTATGGAGTTAGGAAAAAATTAAAAAAATATTATAAACTTCACATTCAATATGATGAAATTAGACCTCCTTTCATTTATGAGCCAATATAAATGGAATATTTTGATCATGAGTTTTTAACCCTCTCTTCTCTAGAATTGATGATGTAGTTATGTGCAAGATAACACCTTCACTTGGTATAAGGGGATAAATATAAAAATATATAGACAAATTCATTAAAAGAGTGTAAGATATTACTAAATAAATCACAACTTGAAGTAGGAGGGATTAATTAATTTGATGTTTGGATTTGATGTAGGTCTAAATCTTAATATTCTACTTTTATTAATGAGCCCTTTATTATACTCAATGGCTTAGGATGAATTTTATATGCAAGGAACTCTTGAAAAATATAGGGAATATTAGTCAAATTCATAAATGAAAAGAGCCATGATTTAAAGTTAAAGATATGAAATAATGGTTAAAGAGACCCATAAAGGAAAAGGGGACAAACCCATGCAGAGCATAGGTTTGCTTCAGTGGAATCATGAATGGCATAAATTTGACTTGGGATAAATAAAAGATAATATCTCAATTAAGAGCATGATTAATATGATATTTAGTCTAAGGTTTAAAATAAATAGATTATGACAAGTGTTTATAAGTTGTTTCAAGTCTCAATAGATAAAAAGATACTAATTTAGGGTTGGATAAGTCATATAAATATAAAAATAAACTAATATATGTCAAATATTATAAATTTGGAGATGAAAAGGGTCTTGACCCAAAATTTAATCATCTACATAATACCCCCACTTTGACATGGGTAAGTGAGCATGAATGGATGCATGCATGCATCAAAATATAATTTTAAACACATACCTAGGTAAGAGTGAAATGTTTTTTATGTTTTTTTATCAAGCTAATATTTTATTCACATAGATATTTTATGTCCTTCAAATAAACAACTATTTAATGTGCATGTTAGATATTTGATGTTTAAATTTAAATTTTATAAGATTTTATTTTTTAACTTTTGAATTTTGAAAAGAGAGCATATAAAACCTAACCAATTTTTATATATATGATGTCTTGCATCAATGTTAAAAAATGAAATAACCCAACTTAAAAACTAAAACCTAACCCCCATACCCCACAAGAGAAAAAAAAAGTTACAAAACAAAATATTAATAAGAAAATAACCAACTAATAATTAGGATTCATTATGTTTTATTATAATTTATACATTGAGGTTCACCTATGCCTTGATGAAAACTATGTAGATATATCTAACTCTTATGGATGAAGGTGGTGTAGTGTCAGTAATAGACACGAGTGCCATCCCCATGGGGTAAAAAGACAAGTATCAGGTGAGTACCTTGAAGGATATTTCCAAAATGGGGTACTAGAGGACATTATTAAAATCACTCAATGCAAACATAAATTTTAAATATGATGGATGTATACATTTAAATGTAAATATGTGGAAGTTATGATTGGTGATTTTTCTCTTTGAGGTCAATTTCCACATGCTTAAATTTAACTATAAGTCAAATCAATACTAAATTTAGTAAGATCCATGAAGTGGCTTTATTACATATTTGTAGTTAAGAGGAAAAGCCCTATTTTTAATTTTGTGGAGTTAAGGTTTTTCTCTATTTCAGTAAATAGTGAAACTAATAGTTTTTTAAGGGGGCAAGTTGTGTTGATAGGTATTTGATTATATTATATATTATATATTTATATATTTTAATTTATTTTAGGGTTAGTGGGACCACTGCCTAATATAAGTAAAATTTTAGATTTTTTTTTGGCTAGCTTGAGGCAAAAAAACTAAATGCACGTGACCAAAAACATTGCATACAAATTTCATCAAAATGCATATAAGAATGTGGAATTTGATGTTTCATGTTATATATTAGTTTAGATTATCATGAAATTAGATATTAGTTATGTCATTAATTTATAGCCATCCTACTTTGCAAATGTTAGTTCAATTAGATGCTATTGGATTGATTGGCATACTTGAATAATCAATTAACTTCAATTATTATATAATTTATGGGTAGTTATGTTCTATTAATGTAATAGTGTATTTGGATAATTGTCAATTATTACTCTAAATTAAACATATTTTAATGCATTTATGTATATTCAGTAGTCTCCATGTTTACATGAGGTTCAATAGTGAGTTATGTAGGTACTTGATTTTCACTTTTCTAATATACACTCTAAATGCTTCATGTATTTATCAATTTTAAATTTATGGGTCATAATTTTGACATATATATAAGGTTCAAATTCAATAAATCAAAATCAAATCAGTGTTTAAAACTACATGTTTTGTGTATTACTACATATTGAATAATTAATTTTATTATATTGTTATAACAATTTAATGTTGGTATTATCCCTATTAATATATTTGGAATAATAATTTAAGTTGTATTTTTGATAGATTCTAGGTTTATGGTACCCTTGTCCAATAGAAAAAAGAATATATACCTAGAAAATAGTCATGAAAATATTTTCATTTATTGGCCAAAAGATTGGTTGAGTTAAAAAAACTACAAAACCATGTATACTTAAAATTTAGATTCATGACCAGGGCACAAAAAAAAAAAAACCTACCAAATCAAATAATATTTTTATAAAGCTAATCAATTTGGATAATTTCAATTAACTTGTTAGGATACCCAAGCCTAGAACAATCGCTAGTTAAGAAAGGTCACTTCACAGGAGCCGAATCAACAATCATTACACTAGAACTAAGAACTAGTGAGCCACACACAAAATCTAAATTATTGGACTTAAATTTTACTATAGAATTTTTTTTGTCCAAAACCTTAGTTACTATCATTGGAGGTTTTCTAACCAACCACATGGTAGAAGCAGTAATGCCTTGAAACATCAACTTGGCCAATAATTTGATTGCCTAAATTCTCTCATGAGAATGACAAATAGAGCACATGGATTCCAAATCAGTTAGAGTTAACAAATACTCCTCTAAATGTGGATTGGTAAACTATGAACCAAACAATCTATTTACCTTCACCTTAGAAAAAAGAGACTTGATGTATTTATAGAGGAGAGAGAATTTCCTTTGCAAGTCCCTCAACGTGACCATTGGCAGAAACTTCAAATTTTATTTACCAAAGAATTACAAGGGTTCCTCTTATCCACCATCAAAACCTACCATAGCTTCATTCAGGCCCAACCTAAAGGTTGGATTAACAAGGAATTCAACCAAGGATTTCATGTCCTCTTTGTCAGAGGAAAGGAACATGATGTTGCTAGCAAAGTTGTAGGAAGACATCAAATTAACTTTGATAATATTAATAACACAAAGCAGTTCCTCCCCAATAATTTAAAGGATGGAAGTGAAAGATTCTCTAGACGGAATCATTTTTTTTGGCTATATGACCCCTACAAGACTCTAGAAATAAAATCCATTTATGTTTTTTAGCAAGAGTCCACAACCAAAGGATACACCAAATCTTCTTGCATAATAGACTCCATGAAACCCTAACTAGAACCTAAAAAGCTCCAAAAACAATTGCTGATGACAAGAATAAAGAGTTAAAATCTAACTTATTGAAAAAAGACACCTCCCAAAGTAAATAAATGGATAGGGACCAATAATAAAAAAATATGATGGTGGTGAAGGGAAATAAAGAGAAAATTAAAGAAGATTGGCAATATTAATGACCAATCACCTCACCCAAGCAAAATTATGATTATCAATGATAATATCTATAGGTTGGTCGATTGCAATATTTTCCAAGGCATCAACAATCCTATTATCTTATTAAGTTATATTATTATAACATGTGTGATGATATTTATAACATATATGATTATATATTTTTATTAATGTGATTGATTTCAGGGTGAAAAACTTAGTTATCATTCATTTACTAGTACTTAATGCTCTGACATGGGAGTTATATCACACAAATTGAGCTTGATGAATTTAGATATAATGTAGTTACTCACAATACATGAACCTAGGGGTTTTTTGACCCATTTTACGTGTAGTTCTGTACACTACACAAATTTTCAAAATAAATATGGTTTAACTATTAATAAATTTAAACTATGTGCTTTGTATAAGTACAAGATATTTTTTTAAAATTACAATTATAAATCTAAAATTTATAATGAGCAAGAGTTGGATAGAGATAAACAAGTCAAATCTACAACTAGAAATATAAATGCAAAAAAAACTTTACAACAATCAATATAGTAGGCTCATCGAATTTTTAGTAAGTTATTAATAGTTTAGCAAAGTGTGGAAAATAAATCATTAAAATAGATCAAAGACTCAAAATAATTATTGAATTTAGATAAGAAGTATGTGTTTCACTCAATATACCTATTGTTTCCAATATACCTCACTTCCAAAAAATTCTAGTAGGTTTCCATTTCAACATGGAAAGAATAAACTATCATGGGTGAATCATTTATTGATGTTTATCATGTTCTTAATAATGACAGGATTTACCAAGAATTATGGTTAAGAATAGTTTCCTTAACACTAATAATATTTTATCATTGCTCTAAATTTTTAGGTTTTCATTATTTATTATACTTAGGATAAACTATTCATGGTTTTCAAAAGCTTTCTAAGTGTGTAGTAACTATGAGGTTGTACCGGGATATTCCTATGTTTAGTTATTTTATTTGACACTTCTATGAAGCATTCATGTTCCCTAAAAATTTTATCCATCATATTTTCTATACAAATTTAGACATCCAAGATGTTCATTGTTATTTTTTAAGTTGGAAAAATTGATGGCACATGGTGACACTTATTATCCTATGTTTCAATCCTTTAGTCACAGTCATAAAAATATTCTAAATTTCTTTTAAGTATTTCAGGAAAGTGAAGACCCAGGATGATATCTTGTCTCATCATTAGGTGCACCTAGAGTTTATAGGGTACAAGGATGTTGATAAAGGTGAGGAGTATGATATTTATGGACAAGTAGAGCTCCAAGATGATGACACACTTGATCACTCTATTTTACTAAAGTACTCATATAAAAATAAAGGAACATGACACTTCCAAACAAGTGGAGAATAGGGATGATGACACATGTTATCATCTGGTCATGTAGAGACCACATAGTAAAAGAGAGAAGATTGACACTTCTGTATAATCTAAATGCCAACACAATGACATATGTCATCATAATACTCACTTGTAATCCTTGTAGAAAAGTGAGGAGTAAGACACTTCTATGAAAGTTGAGCACCAAGATGGTGACATATTTCATCATCCTAACCACTCAAAGATTACACAACAAAGTTGAGCATTATGATAGTTCCATGCAAACACATCATTGGGGTTATGACACATGTCATCATCACACTCACTTGAATCTTATATAAATACGAAAGGCAACATGATATGATTGGGGAGAATGAGACCATGGGATTTGGCCATGTGTCATGATACATGATAGTGGATCAATAGGATTATGCCACTTGGAATTATTTGTTAATGGCTTAGCCTAGAGCTTTGATGATGTAATTGCTTCTTCCTAAAATTTTAAATAAAATTGATGAAGTGTTAAGAGGTATTTGAAATGGGCCCTAGATAATTGGAAGATTGACATGCAGTGTAGAAAATCATGGTTTAGAATCAGCCAATTCCTTTGAATTATTGGAGTTTTTTATAAATAAAATCTTTGAAAAAGTCTCAAAACTTTTACTGAAAATTTGGAGTTAACAAAACTTTTATGTAATATTTCAAACTTTTGTTCATAAAAATTATTCTTATGATTTCTATACATTTTCTTTGGAACATAAAAGACTTTGACAATTTCACTTTTCCAAACATAAAGTATGAATATGAATCTATATGACATATCTAATTTGGTCTATCAATTTTTTTAGTAGCCTATATTATGAAACATGGATATTTTTTGGGAAATTAGAGTATTTGATTGTTTGGCTAGCCTACAAAGGGTCTCTAACCCTTGACATTTTGAAAACTTTTGAAGTAGTAGAAAAGTGACACATGGATGTAGGTAACCTTTGTGAAATTGACTATGTGCCCAAAGTCCTTTTTGGGCAGGTTAAAAAACATGTGGTGCTTAGTTTTTGATTCATGGAAGAGCTTTTGACTCTTCATGAAACTTTGCCTTTAACATTTACCTTGTCACAATTTTAGTTTTACATAATTTTTCATAATTTTGTTATAAACAAAACCTCTAACAAAGTCTCAACACTTTGGCTGAAGATCTGAAGTTTCCAACATTTCTATATAGTCTTCAAAACTTTTGTTCACAACAATTATTCTGATTGTTTCTTTACATTTCCTTCAAAAAGTAAAAAAATTCAAAAATTTAACTTTGTAAAACACAAAGTTTGAAGGCCAACCTAAGAGATGTCTTTGATTTGCCCTGCCAAGTCTCATTGATAATTATTTCAAGCCTTGATATTTTAGTTAGAATATTTGAGAACTATATCCCCTACTTATAGTGGTTTTAGATCACCTAGTTCAATTACTATGAAATGGTCAAATTTATTGTCATTTGATCTATCATGAAATATGGTAAATTTTAAGGTTTTTTTATTAGTTAACATGGCCAAGTGGATCCTCCTCCTTATAATTGCTCTAATAAAACATTGAAGAGACCTACACCATTGTAAGTATACATTGCATTTGTGGCATTGGTGAATGGTGATACTTAATTATATTATGATATGAATCCTCACCACATGGATAAGATGTAGGATCTACCAAATGTTATGCCTTTCATTTATTATGGTTGATCATTACACTTCATCTAATCATGGAGATAGATAGTCAAAGACATTATAAAAAAAATTCACAATAATTGTTCTGATTGTTTCTTTATTTTTTCTTAAAGAATTCAAGAAGTTCAATTTGTTGAACACAAATTCTAAATCCCAACCTACACGACATCTCTAATTTAGCCTCTCAATTTTCCAAGTAGAATATATTATGGAACATGGCACATTCCTGGGAACTCAGAGCATTTATTAGTTTGGCTATCTTGTATCATGTCTTAGTCCAATGACATTATGAAATTATATTTTAATCCTTTGAGCACATGTGAAAATGACACATGGCATGATTATAGAGACCTAGGGCATGATTTATAGGTATGGGTTAAATAATTCTATGGTGGAACAAAAAGCAAAGAATGTAGGTTATTAATTGGGTTCGCCTGTAGTGAAATGAATCCTAGTATAGAAAGTCAAACCTAAGTGAGTGGGATCAACGATTGATACATAATATAGAATGGGTGGGTCTTAAACAAATAAAATTCAAAAGGGGAGAAGGGTGGATCAGAAAAGAAGGTTATGTGATCTCAAGAGGTTACTTCATAGGATATATTTTTGATGGACAAGTGCTTTCAAAACTAATGCTTACATCATGTAGCTATTACACATGCACATGTAAACACAATTATGAATTCTAGGGAGGAATGGTATTGGAAACTTAGTGGAATCAATTGAAGTTTTTTCCCTTTATATTTTCTATTTCACCCCCTTAATTAGAAGGTTACATCCTAGATAAGGAATATGCCTAAGGAAAATATTGCACACACTTAAAAAACTATACTAGAAAGTAAGCACTTATATAGACAAAGAATATTAATGCAATTTGGACTGATTACTTAATTAATCAATGAAAGCTACTAAATTTCAATAGATTTTACAAATCTCAGGTTAGCATACATCAATAAAACAGTTAAAATTATATGCAGATTTTTCATACTTCAAATTATTATATTAGCACAAGCCAAAAAGTAAAACCTTAATAACACAATAGTGGAATGAGAAACCACCAATGCAGTTATATGATAATCAAAATTGGTTTGTTCATGTATTTATAAAATTATCATACATTTTGGAGTGTGAAATTACATAAGTATGTAGACTTTGGGAAGGGATACCTTATCCTCTAAGTGCATGTGAAGTCATGGTTACATGATGCAATTAGAACCTCAGTTCTAATTTTATCCTCAAAATTGCATGTTTGTATGCTCATAGATAATTAAATCTATGTCAAAATTAGTTGACCTATACAAAGTGATATAATGTGTGTATGATTACAAATAGTTAAGAAAACTTTACATTTATGATCTAAGTGTAAGTAAATTTTAATTGCAAAAGTAAGTACTATTTTCATGTAAACATATAAAATTAGTCTTCAACTCAAGGCTAGATATGTGCTTGCATGGAGGGAAATGTTGTTGTAGGTGTTGAAATGGATGATTTTGTCAAACTAGGAGTTAAAGTGCCAACATTATTCTTTACTTCCAAAAATTCATAGTGCTTATTCTTGATGTCATATTGGTATCTAATTATGTTCATGTTAAGGAGAGGAGGTCCATGCATCCTATTCACTTGTTCTAAGAGCCTTTCATGTTCAACATTTTTAGTTCTAAAGATCTCAACTTATGTGACCTTCTTCCTAGAAAAATTGAGGATGGATTCTATTTCCTCTAATATCTTTCCATATATATTATGTTTGAATTTTTGTGAAGCCTATCGTAAGAGTTGGTCAAATTGGCCCTGTTAATAAGACTTCTAATAGAATACTTGGCCTAAAAAAGATTTAGTTTATATAAAATATTATAGGTAAGAGTTTCATGATCTGATTACTTAGGAATTATTGCCTTAATTGCATCAATCCACTTCTAGCCTCCTGCATCTTGATGACTACCAAATTGAGGGAATTGGTATATTCCAATAATGACATAAAATTTAAGTGTACATAAGATTTACCAATTGTAAAAAGAATAAGAAATTTCAGTTTATTCTCATATATTTTCAAATAATTAAAAAAGTTAGTGGTCTCTACTATATGGGGTGTAAATTATTCCCTCATTATAATAATAGCCTCAAGAGTATTATACACCCTAGATGCAGTATTATGGACATTCATTTCTATTTAGACTAGAATATGCATAGGTTGTTATTGCTCTCTTATTTGTTCTAATTATTGATTTACTTATCTCCTTTCCATTTTAGTTTGTTCATGTATATCTATTTGAGAATCCTTTTTTGTTTTAAAATAAGATTTAAAACCATCTATATATAGGGTTTCCCCCAATTTTTTATCCCTACTCTTGGATAGGGTAAACATTTATTTCCTCTCCTCCACTATGACTGCTCTCTTAGTCTCATCTTCTAGATTTTTATTTCTGACCCTCTATATAATCTTGCTATATCTTTCAAATACTAAAATTATAATAATAAATTATATAATTACTATATTAGGCCTTTTGGAAGCCTTTGACTACATGTTGGTTTACCACTATAGGATGACAAGTTGGGATAGATTCATGGGTTGAGTGTCTAAAGCTGTAGTCTCACCCAATTTCACTCATGTTGTTTGCCTCAGGGTTTCCTCTATAAGGGGATACATTGTTAAGTAGGAGCATGACCAATATGGGGATCCACTAGACCTGATTAGGGCATCTCTTACCCCAATACACCATTCTAAGGATGGTTCCAAATCCTCTAGTCTAACACAATCATGAAATAACCCTAAGGGGGTCCTGATTTGTGATATTTCACCTATACTAACAACAAGTAAATTAAATCTATTCTAGTGCTCACCAAAGCTTGTGGCACAAAGTGGGGGTTAGAAATAATAAAATTAAACATGTATATAATATATATACTCACATCAATGTATATGAAATACTAATGCATGAAAGAGAAGCATAAATGCATATCTATTTACTCTTATAAAGGAAAAATAAAGTTATGAACACTTACCTTTGAATACAAACCCACCAAGCGTCAATCTCTCCCTTGGCCAAGGTGATTTATAAGAGGTTGTTATGGTATGTAAGGATGACAAAGATAAATCATCTCTAGGTTGAAAAACCTATCAATGCATCCAAAATAATTCTCCACAAGACAAGATCCATATCTTAAAAGAAAGTATAAAACCCTAAGCTTTACTTCTTAAGAAGAATGGTCAATAAGTAGATGCTCATTTTCTCTTACTTCTTTTTCTCTTCTCCTTAATAAATGATGGGAATGAAATTGTATATATAGGTATATTTGAACCTTCACCCTTTTTAAAATATTGACTGATAGGGTCAACACAGTTGACCTAGCAAAATTCTAGATAATTATTCACTACATCCCAAGCTAGGTCAACCAAAGGCTAATCTAATTCCTAAGTGAAAATATCACAAAACTATATAGGGTCGACCTAGTTGACCTAACATAATGGACTAATAAAAAGGGATGTAGGTGAGGAATAAGAGGATAAAATGTATCAAATACGTGGAATGGGTATAATATAGAAGAAAAAGCTTAGGGATAATGGTTTTAGGAGACAAGTGTGTAGATAACAAGTGGAAAAAAGGGACAATAATCATGTGAAGCACCAATGGTCTGCCCACCCCTTTCCTAGTGTACCCCTTATGGTGTGTACTCAAAGATATTTTGACTTGGGTTATTGTAAGATAAAAAGTGTCGTTAAGTGATAAATGTTTGAAAATATTATGTGTATACATATGCCATATTCAAATCTCATCACATGTCACATGAGTGCAACATGAGATGGTGTTTCAAGAAATAAAACATGATAACACATAATGTTAATGTTATGTAAATTAAAGTAAGGAGAAAATAAGATAAATGCAAGTACAAAATTGAAAAATGGCATACCTTTGGTTGCCTTAGTTTTGTAGATAAATAAGGAGACTGTAAGAGAAATTAAGGTGTCTAAATTTGAAGAACATTATGCAAACCTATAGAAGTTAGTGCAAAAAATAGATAAAAATTTAATTTTTTGGAATATAAGCATAAAGCAGTGAAATATATTCTCTATGTCATCATGATTTTAGAACATTTTATGGTTTGAAAAATGGAAGAGTAAAAACAAAGATAGAGGCAAAATAAGAATCCAATGGAAAATATTTAAATGATTAAGATTTTTGAAAAGTGATTTTAAATAGGTTGAAATGAAAGTCATTTGGTATTTTTGAATTGTGAAGGAGAGAAGAAGAGCTCTAAGAGACCGAACGAGCTAGGATGGTGAGAAGATGATAGGATAGATGAGAGAGACCTCAAGAGGAGGCAACAGGTGCACTATTGGTAGGCAACTAAGAATATCAAGTGAGTTTTTGAATATTATAATGATTTTAATTGTTTTTTTTATAAATTTGTGTTTTAAAGCATTTATATACATCATAATGAAATTAAATCAGATGCTAAGGGTAGGAAAACCCAATTAGGAACATGGGTTTGAAGGGTTTTGGGAAATAACTACCAGAAGGCACTTATTTCACAAAATGTAAGGGGTCAATTGGGAAAAACAACTAGGTTGACAGTTAACCTAATAGGCTAAAAAGTGACAAAATACATACTATTGACCTAGTAGGTATATGCTAACGTAGTTGTTTTTTTAGACTACCAACCTAGTATATTATTATTGAGTGAGTAAAAATGTCTAGTATGGTAATGCAGTAGTAAGGGGAAATAAGAGGGTTGACTTAGATTTAAGTCAACCAAGTCAAAATAGGGAAATTGTTTGACCAAAGGACTAGAGTAGTATGTAAATGTGTACAAGTGGCCAAAAGAGTGCTAGAATGGGCCCATAATGACTAAGTGAGGGTTAAAAGGGGTGAGAAGTCTATAAATAGGTTTAATTAATTAAAAATAGATAAATGAAAGCAATTTTGGCTTGTTTTTTATTAAATTTGAAAAAGAATGTATTTTGATTATACATTACATGGAGGATCTAATACATATTTTGTTGTTTTTAGGTTGTAGGGTCATTTGATATTTTGGAATTTGGTGGATGCATCATGGTTCTTAGACTTATTGGAGATCCTGTCGATAGAGGATAAATCTAGATTGATTTCTTTAGGCCTAGGTGACATAACAGAGATGTGTAGAAGACCCCTTATCTTAGATTTGTTACTCATGTTCTTGGGATGATAGGAATGCTTGAATAACACCTTCAAGTGGGAGGTGGAGGGGAATACTATAGATATGGGTATCACCTTGGAGGTTGTGCATGCCATTCTAGATTTCCCATAACAAGGACACTCATGGTCATAAGAGTACATAATAACAAGGAGGAGAAGAGAGCCTTACCATATGGGTGACAGGCTTAGAGGTGATACACCTTGGATTAAGCATGAAAATGTTTAATGTATATATAGTGTAGATTTTGGACATCTAAAATGCTATGAGAGGACTTGGAACAACATGAGTGCTATTCCACAAGTTAGATGACAAGGTACCACTCTTTGTGATAGCCTTGAGTTGGATGATATTAGAGGAGAAGGTGTTATGTGACCTAGGATCTATCATATTGGTACAAATCATGAATGACATGTATGGAGTGTTGTCTAGAGGGTATAAGTCAGTGGGACCAATCATATTATTGCTGGCATAGAATTATGAGAGCTTTCTTATGTATCGACTAGCTAGGATGCCCCATGCAATTGATGATAGGTTATGTTGGGTTTAGATATAGATATAGGACCATGTAACATAGATCGTGCCCCACATGCCAGTGCTATGGATAGTGAGATGGGTAGATAAAGTATGGAAGTCATATGGGCACATCACTATGATATGACCTAGTTAGGACATAGTTGCACTAGTTTTGGCATGGATAGAGGTGATAGGGCACTACACCTAGTGGATGGAGCTACATTTAGTGGCATGAGTACTAGGGAAAATGGGCTTACCTTAACTAGTAGTAGTGATAGTGGTGCTCACATTTTAGGACTGACATGTGAGAGAGTCACAAGGGAGAGGAGGACTAAGGCCACCATTGGTGAGGATGATGCTTAGGCCACATCATGAGATATCATAGACTAATCAAGCATGATAGGTAGTGGAGCGAGAGGAGATGGATACATAGGTAGGAGAACTAGAGGTACCACCACCATATCCATAGAAGGAGTAGTAACCATCATAGACATGGTATTAATAGAGGTAGTAGGAGAAGGAGAGAGTAAAGCCATTAGATATCTCAGATGATCCAATAGGTGGGTTAGAGTAGAGACATTAGACATCTTAGATGACCTAGTAGGTGGGCTAGATCAGAGATAGACTATAGAGAGACCACTCAAGTGTATCCTAAGACTAGTATGAGTGGCATATCTAGAATTTAGTTTTAGGAGGTGACTGATAAATGACATTATTAGAGGTTGCACAGATGGGGAGACTATGCTTATCATGCATATGGTGAGATAGCAGTGGCTAACACATAGGTAATAAAATGTGATTAAATTTTGCTAAAGTTTACTTTGAATGGACTAAAATAGATAGATTTTAAGATATATCAGTGATCTAATATCTATCTATTTTACTTTTTGTAAGTGTGGTAGAGGATGAGGAGACCATATGGGGGTTTTTATTGATAGGAGAAATCTTTGATGTCTTGGATGAGGAAATAATGTTGTACGACATCACTACATTGGAAGATCCTAGTGCACCATTTACCCCAACTTATGCGAGCTTATTTAAATTAGCTAGAGAGGCTATGAGGCAATTATAGGTGCATAGAGAGGGGATGCAACCAACAATAGAGATGGGTGTAGGAAATACATAGGCATGGTAGGCTTTGGCTGAAGAGAGAGATACACATGTGGCTATGGTGACATAGATAACCTAGGTACATGCCTAAGAGAGAGTGACACATGTAATGACCTTGACCCATATGACACAAGTACAGGAGTAGGAGAGAGTAACACATCTGGTGACCCTAGCCCAATTGGCATAAGTAACTCATATTTAGGGGTAGGTGTTGGGATTGAGATTTCAAACATCCTCTTTACAAAATTCTATGTAGATGGGTCAGACTGAGGCATCTATAGGTAACATGGTTAGGCCATGAGATAGGTAGGATGGGGCCCAACCATAGAGCTGGAACATTTTATATGGTTGTATTAAAACTTTATATATATATATATATATATATATATATATATATATATATATATATAATGTGTGTGTGTGTGTGATATTTTTGTATTTGGATATTGATTGCATGTGTTATAATTATGGCTGTGGTTTTTGATGCTTGGATATATTTCTTTCTAGCTCCTCATGGATTTATCTATTATTTGTATATGATATGGGAAATATATGAGTTGTGTTTCTTTTCTAGCATTATGTAGGACACATGCATGGTTAAAAAGAAATAGGAAAAAAAGGACATGGTAAAATATAATCAATCCAAAAAATGAACTACACACTATTTCAAGTTAGAAAATGTGTAATAATAATAATAAAATGACTAATTATAAATAAGCAAAGGGTGGTAAACAAGATGGTAAAAAGTTTGTTTTTAAACCAAGAGAAAAATGAACACTAAATTAAAATAAGTAAAATCACATTAAATCACATTAGGAAGTATGAAAGTAATGTAATAAAATGGAAATCATGTGAGAACAATGGTATAAAAACAAAATCAAATAATTCAATCAATCATAGTAAATTACATTGGGACGTATAAGAGAAAAAAAAAATTGGCAAAAATTTATCACACTAATTCAAGCTGGGAAGTATGAAAAAATTCAATAAATGTTTGGATTCTTACATGCAATCAAAAAATAATAAAATAAAAGAGAAGAAAAAATGAATTAAGCATAAAACATACTAATCAAGATGGAAAGCATGTCAATGAAGTTTAACTTCATAATCAATCACATCTTATCTCATATTTGACACATGTAATTTTGATTGCGACTTGGATTATTGGAAAATTTTGTGAGGAAGGCCAGGTCCTATCCATACTCTTACACTAAAACTCATAAAGATAACACCATTGAGGTGGAATAAATGTGAAAATTTGGTAACAAAAGGATATTGGTAACAGGAAGGTGAAATTATGGTAATTTATAAGGATGGCTAGGTCCTATGCATGGTATTATAATACAACTCACAAATGGAATCCCAAAGGGAGTGATCGGTGAAAAAAAAAATTCTCAAGAAGAAATATTAGGAATATAGGGAGTGAAAAAGGGAATGTAAAAATCATAACTTGGTCATCTTACGAGAAGACCTTAGGAGACATGAGGCATACTAATGACATGAGAAGACACTAAGAGACTAATGACCATAAATGTATAAATGAAACCTATTCACTATAGATAAAAATATTTGTAGGAAAATAAGAGTTATGCTAAGATCAACTCATAAAGGTAAATTGCTACAAGAAAATTAAAATGGACCTGCCTTCCCACGACATGTTCCCCATTCCACAAGACCCCTTATAGATCTGTCAGTCTACTATGAAGATTGGGTACTTACATGAGAAAGTAGGTAGAATTAAAAGATTTTTTTTATTGTCCTTTTCTAATCTACTAGCCTACTATACCCCAAAAATCCTTGGCTCTATCATGAGGCCAAATATGGATTTTGAGCTTTGACTAGAAGAAGGATATGTGCTTTGAATCACATCTTTTAGTGTGATTTTAATTTTTAGAATTTTGAATGTTTTTGCCTTTTATATCATTGACTTTTGTTAAATGGTTTGGATTTTGAATGTTTTAAGAATTTTTAATATTCTTACTCCATACACACTTGGAATGACCAAACATGAGAGATAGAGTGATACACATGAATGAGCTATAGGCTTAGGCTAAAGGAAGCTAAGTAACCAAAGACAAGACTAACTAGAACACTTAGTCTTGACAATAAACCAAAATTTTATATCAAATCTCAACCACGTATATGCTTAGTTTGTAAAATGGGAATAATGGGAAAAATGATATCCAAAGTGGATAGGTGAAAGGAGATTATAATGAGATTAATTATTTCCTAACTAATCACATGGTAAAGAGGGAATGAATAAAGGGAACTAGGTTTGTATAACCAAGTCACAATGATAATTATTCATGAAAAATAGAGATAAGAAAGCAAAAAATTGAGGAAGAGAAAGAAAAGTATTTTTTAAGAATGAAACTCAAGGAGGAAATAAAGAAATGATAAAGAATACATCCATAAGAAAACATAAATGATAGTATAATCAATATATAAAGTGCAAAAATTAAAGTCACCATGTAAGACAAATAATAGATTGACAGAATGTCATATGAGATAAAAAATAGACAAAGATAGGATTGGAGCACACATCCAATCCAAATGAAAATGTAAAAGCATGATGCATGTGCTCATAAATACTGATAAATATGCCCACACACATTATCCAAAATATTTGATAGATTTCCATGAAGTTGGATGTGAACTACTACTAATGTCTCATTAATATTGAATGAAAATTGGGAAAATACTTCTCATCTAATCTCCTAAAGAGAAAATGTAAGAATTCTAGATGGATGTGCTAAGGATAGATATTAGGAAAGGTATGGTCAGAAGGATGCATGGGAGTGGATTCTATGGGAGATACAAGAATTACTAGTGGGAAAGGATGCGCATGTGAGGAACTCATAGGTGGATAAGGATCCAAAGGTAAGGGAAGGGCCAATGGTGAAGGAGTCATGGGTGGAGGAATAGAAAGTGACGAAGAGACCACATGAGGGGATGTAACCATTGGAGGTAGAATCATGGGAGAAGAAGGGGGGATCTTCTTGTGGGAAAAATAGTAGAAGGTCTAGAAATAAATATAATGTGAACGTTAAGGTTTTATTGAAGGATGAGATAACAATCAGTGTGATGGGTGCCACAATGGTGTCAAAGATAATACACCTCTCCATACTTAGGAATATATTCAGGTAGTACTTCTGGGGGAGACATAGCCTTGTATGACAATTGAGAGGTAAAAGGATATAAAATATCAATTGATAATTCATGGATGAATGATTATACATGTCATGGAACCAATAGATACAATTGTGAGTAGGCTTAGTAGAAGTACTCATAAAAGGAGGTATAATAGGAAAATAAGGAGCTTGGGAAGGCTTATCATCCCATTTGGTGGGAAATGAATCCATATAAGGTAAAGGAAGCAAACCATCACTAAGGGAAGGTGGTATTGGTGAATGAATAGGACTAGGTTCAATGGAAGGAGCGATGGGATTAGAAGTAGGGATAAACTTAGTAACAGTAGGAATAGAAATGGGCTCAACTATAGTAGGGACAAGAAAGGGCTTAACTATACCAGGAGAAGGAATGGGCTCTAATGTAGGCTCTATTGAGGGAGGGGTAATATCTATAGAAGGATGAATAAGGGTCTCACACATATCAAGGATAAGCAAACCATAGGGGTCAGGGTACCTAGAAAAGTGGTAAGCCTAATCATAAAATGATCCATGAGCATACTCCTTCGAGGTTCCTTGAAAACTAGAGGTATCGATACCATTTCTACATTATGATAAAGATGAAAAATACTATAATTAAGAATTATAAATGATGTAATATGGTAAGATACATGAAAATACTAAAGCAAAGAAGAATGATAATGGCTAATCTCAGCATCACAAGCCCAAACAAGACCACCTAAAAAGGGATTATCTAAGGATTATCCACCATTATAGTCAAGGGTATGAAGATCAATGACACAAATAGGGATAATTTTTTTCATACGATGAGGTGTGGTGAATATAATGTTGAGTCTTAGTCAAAAAAACATGAATATAATCATAAGTAGGTTGGCAAGAATGAGGCTACAATGAAACAGGAAGTTAAGAAATGAGATGAGGTGAGAGATCAAAAGTTTTAACCTTTAGGCTAATCGTATCATATTCATAATCATCAAAATCTAAGAGGTTAGGAGGAATATTTTTAATGAGTTTAAGATGAATGTTGTAACCTCAAGTGGAATTGATGGGAAAGTTGAATTTTTGAGACTCACAAAATGGAACATTGGGCAAAGGTTCAAGAGTAGGAATCTTGAAGACACCATGATCTTAGAATTATTCAAAATCCCAAGGATTAGTGTCACCCTAAATCCTATAGATGGCTCAATTATGACATAAATTAATGCATTGATAGGTGGAAGAAGCAACTTCTCTCATATGATGATTCCATGGCCTACCAAGCAAGATGTTATAAAAAAGAGGAAAGTTCAATATCATCACCTTCACATGAATGGTTATATGTGTGATGGTAATGGGAAGCCACACACAACCTAAAGGAGGCATTTGCCTTCGATCATACCCTTAGTATATATTTCATGTGGATTTGTGATTGCATTCAAAATATCCAAGGGTTTTTATAAAATCAAGAAAGGCAACACAAGTGCTATATCCCTCATCAATTAAGGCATGTTTGACTTAGACACTTATGAATAGAGGAGGATCATCTGCATGAAGTAAAATCCCACCAAGAATCATAGAAGTGATAGGAAAATTTAAGGGAGGATAAGTGTCCATTATTTCATCAACGTGGATGGACATCTCTTCACATTGTTATAATGTGCTATCTTCAAATCCAAATAATTTTTCCTCACATCTTACTAGTGGAGGATGAGGGATGTTCATTTAGAACAAGAGTTGCATAAGATGGTTTCTATGATGTGGAGAGGTCCTCATAAGATCAACGAATGGAATTTGAGATAGGATATTAGTGAGTTCCATGATGGGATCTTACTCATCATAACCCTTGATGATATTTTTTATAAATAGGTGCATAGTATTGAATGAGGTCCACAGAAGGAGGAGAAAAAGTGCATTGGAATGTGTGTTAATAAGGAGGAAGTTTAGAAAAAGGTTGTAAATTATGTTGTGAAGATGAAGTAGTTGGTTCAAGTGTAGGTTGAGATTTGGTAAAGAAAGTGCTGATAGATGCTTGATTGTTAGTGTTAGGCAAAGAAGATGGAGGGATGGTATAAATAGAATGGGAAGTGTTATCCCAAGGATGAGTGGGAATTAATTTATGAAAGGTCATAAGGTCATCTTTCCCCAGCTCATTTAAATGATTTGGAGAAGAAAAATGGATAACATGAAATGCTTGGGACATTAGAGGGGTGTAGATGGATTGAGGGTCATTGAAAGCAACCACCCTTTGCATATTAGTCATATTAACTACTTTTTCTTCAAGATTTGGGTCAAGAAGACTTTCTACATTATTTGTGGATGGGGTGGGATTGTCTTGGGTATATTGATTAGGTTGGTGATTAGGAAGAGGGTCTTTATAGATGGCCAAATGAGCATTAGATTGATTCAAGGCTTGAGATTTAATATGCATTTCATGAGCCTTAAAAGCAATTTCATAGGCTTGTTAACATTTTCAAACGATAAAATCATGATCAAAATTAGGACCAAGAAGAAAATTCGTATCTAAATTATGAATCTACCTACATGTCTCATGAGAATGACCCCAAATAGAGTGAAACCAACAAAACTTGTTAGGATCATACCAAGATTTCATAAGATGAGTGGGATCAAGTTATAATGGTAGAGGCCTAGGTAGACATTTAAGTAATTCAATTGAGGATAAAGGTTTGTGAAAATTGATGGTATTAGGTGAAGATGCATGAGGATTCATGTATTTTTGATATGAGTGAGTTAATTCTAAAGATTGGTTAGGAACAATAGCTTGAATAGTGGGAATGGTGTCATAAGAGTCCATGACACCATCATTGGTAGAATTATGGTTCTTATTTTTAAGTAAGAGATGAGGAACCGTATAAGGTTGGCGTCACTCAAATTGATGCATAAGGAAATATTATCATTTAACTTGGTTAATGTCCTCTTCCAAAGTACATGGATAGAGAGTGCAAACACGATATTGTAACTTGGAAAAAAGAGCATTGGTAAAGATATGGAAAAGGTCATCATTGGCCATGTTATGTTCACATTTTTTGGACAATGTTTTCCACCTTATAAAAAACCTTGGGCAATTTCATTTTCAATATTTTTCCAATTTATAAAGTGGGCCAAAGTGTTTTTGGTAAGATCACTAGTTTGAAATTCTTGTACTAAAGCATTCACTAAACCTTCCAAACTAGTAATTGGACAAGTTTTAAGTTTGTTGTACCAATATAAAGCATAACCTATGATGTTTTTTTCTAGTAGCTAGGTAGAAACAAAGGTATTCAATCTGACCCAATCCTTATAAATATTTCAAAATTTTTTAAGATGAATGGTAAGATCAGTTTATCCATTATAAGAAATGGTAGGGGTGATACCTCCTATATCAATATTAACAATTTGGGTTGTAAGAGGTTTATTTTGAAGATGATTAATGCTTTTGTTGACCAAAGGAGGTTGAGGGATGATATTTCCATGGGAATCTCAAAGAGGAGGGGGATCATTTTGATTATGCATGCCCCAAGACATTAGTTGAGGATGAGTTTAAATATAGAGATGGTGATTTTGCTTGCTCATCATTTGATTTGTATTATGAGCTTGAAAGATAATCATTTGACTAATTGTTTGTAACAAGAGTTGATGGGTTTGATTGGCATTTTTAGAATTATTTGAAGTATTGGAGTTGGTATTAGTGGCTTGGGTACCACTATTGGTATTTATAGGAGGTTGAGAGGAACTATGATAATGTGAGGCACTAGTGGTAAAATTTTCTTGTGTATAAAAAGATGGACTAGTGAAGGGATGAGAAGAGAAGCATTATAAACATGGTTAACTTAGGTAGTAAATGATGCACTAGTAAAAGGATTAAGGATAGTGGATCTTATGATAGGATCATTAGATGTAGAACCTATATATTAGTGGATATACTAGGCATGGAGGTAGAATAAGTTAAAGAAGAAGAGGTTATGGTATTAGAAGGGGAGATAATTGAGGGAAGGGGATGAGAATAAAAAAAAGTAGTAACCTTAAATCAATTTGAGAATGTGGGAGTAGGTGAATGAGGCTCTTTTAATTAACCACTAATAATGATATGGTAAATGGTAGAGGGATCACTTCCTTGATGTTGAGGAAATTTAGAAATAAATAAAAACATTATATGGGTATACTCTAATTCAAGTTGATCTTCTAGGGAGAAGAGAGGATTATGATGTGAAGAGGAATGAGGAGGGGTCCCATAGTTTAGTGTGTGAGTGGTTATGTTAAAATTACTCTCATGTAAGAAAGGAGACCTAATCTACATATGGGAGACCCCATGAAGGTTGGTAAAACTCATCATGTTTGTTGAATTCAACTTAGTGTTGTCTTCAAATAGAAAATTCATGATGAAGGAGAAAGACTAAACTAGGAAAAATAGATGAGAAAGCAAGAAAATAAGAAGTGACATGAATTGTATAGAGTCAACTAGGTCGATATAGCATAGAAAATAGGGCCTACAAAATATATAGGGTCAACTAGGTCAACCTATCATATTATATAGAGGTTGAAAAAGTGTACATGGTTGACTAGGTCAACTTGACATAGAAGATAGGGAATAACAAATGTTTGTAAGAGACTATATTGACTAGAATGACTGTGTACTGAAACAAGAATAATTTTCAAGTATTTTTAAAATCAATAATTGAATGGAAACACATAATCAATTGGATCAATGAGGTTGATCCAATTGAGGCACATAACACCAAAACTTTCACAAATATTGACTAATGCCATTTTTTATAATACAACACATAATTGAGTAAAGAACAAGCAATCAAATTCGAAAGTAAAATATAACTAAGTGGTTAAACTAAATGTTGTTAGATTATTAGAATATAAGTTTAGATGTGATAAGAGGTTGGTTGTAAGCAAGGAAATCAAAATCAATCTAATGATAGTTTTAAGACATTTAGGTTGAAATGGATCTATATTGGAAATGGTATAGGCTTGGTATTGGGGCCTACCCCCTCACTTCACACACTATAATGATAAGGGTGTCAGGTGCTTAGCTGAAATATACTATTAACCATGTGTTTATACTTGGCTAGAAAAACAAGTCACTTTCTCCCTTGGTGATGAAATATAAGTAGGTAGGCCTTGGGTAGACACTTGTTAAAATGAATTTTAAGATATTTTGATTTGGTCATGTGTGCATAAAATAGAAAATAGTGAAACTAAATGGTATATTTAAAACCACCTAATTATACTATGCGATCTATTCTAGACATGTAAACAACAAGAAATGAAAGTGTGAACTAATTTATAGCATATAAGGGTTAATTCTAAATTTGAAACATAATATAGTGTCAATTTAGTCGATAATAAATGCAAAGAATACAAAATAGGGACGATAGGATGACCCATGTACTATGGAAGCAAAAATATTGAAAGTGAACTATGTTGATAGAGTTGACCTAGATTTCTAGAATGCACACAAAATACATAACTAAATCAATAGGGTTGACCTAGTTGACTATAAAGGGGCAATTTTAAAGACTATAAACTGTGAAAAATAGGACTGCAAGGAAAAATAGATAAAGATAGAAAAGAACCTTGGTAGGTTCGAGGATGTAGAGAAGTGAGATTGTTGTTAAATAACCTTGATAAATACTTGCAAATCCTGATAACTATGTTGACTGGGTCAATCTAGCTTTGCATAAGCCTATTGGTGAGTGCCTAAAATGTATAGGGTCAACTAAGTTGACCTAGTAGTCTGAATTTGAAGCCTCAAAATGTATAGGGTCTAATGTGTCAACCTAGTAGTTTGAACTAGAAGTTTGAAAAACCTACAAAAATAGAATAGATTCATTTTAATGCACCTGTGTGTCAGACCCATGCATAAAATTTATTACTATTTTGATACAATCAACCCAACATCAAAAATATATGATAAAAAATGATAAAATGATGAAATAAGTGAAACAAATTCTACAAGTGTTAGATTCATGTTGGGTTCACCAAAATATATGCAATCAAAAATGCATCATATTTATAAATCAATCCTAACTCAAAGAAGATATATCATACCATACACTTTTGATTGGAAATACATTTTTTAAATAGGAGCATGACCAATATGGGGATCTACTAGACCTAATTATGGGATCTCTTACCTTAATACACTAGGCTAAGGAGGGTTCCAGAGCCTCCATTCTAACACAATCATGCAATAATCCTAAGGGGGTCCTGAGTTTTGATATTTTAGTTCTACTAATAACAAGTAAAGTGAATTTAATCTAGTGCTCACCAAAGCTTGTGGTATAAAGTGGGGGTTAGAAATAGTTAAACTAAACATTCATAGAAGACATATACTCACGTCAATGTATAAATAATCCTAATACATGGAAGAGAAGCACAAATGCATATCTATCTACTCTTATAAAGGAAAAATAAAGTTAGAAATACTTAATTTTGAAGATGAACCCATCGAGACTCAATCTCTACCTTGGCCAAGGTGCTTTCCAAGAGTTTTTTGTGGTATGTAAGGATGACAAAGACACATTAGATCTAGGCTACACAACCTATCAATGTATCCAAAATAATCCTCCACAAGACAAGATCCATATCTTCAAAGAAAATATGAAACCCAAAGCTTTACTTCTGAAGTAGAATGGCCAATAAGTAGATGTTCATTCACGCTTACTTCTTATTTTTATTCTCCTTAATAAATCATGGGAATGAACTTATATATGTAGGTGAATTTGACCATTTCACTTTCCAAAAATCCTAGATGATAGGGTTGACCCAGTCAACCTAGCATAATTTTGGACAATAATTCACTAAATCTCGAGCTAGGTAAGCCAAAGGCTAACCTAATTCCTAAGTGAAAATATCCTAAAACTGTACAGGGTCGAGCCAATTGGCCTAGTATAGTTGATTGAAAAAAAAGGGATTTAGGTGATAAATAGGAGGATAAAATGTAGTAAATTTCTAAAATGGGTATAATAGAGAAGAAAAATATTGGGGATACTAGTTTTAAGGGACAATTGTGTAGATAAAAAGTGGAAAAATGGATAATAATTCTATGAAGCACCAATTGTATACCCACCCTTTTCTTGGTTCACCCCTTAAGGCGTGTAATTAGAGAGATTGATACTTGATTGTTTCTTGTAAGATAAAAAGTGTTAATAAGTGATAAAATTTTGAAATTATTATGTGTATATAGGATTCATTGTCTTCAAGACAGCTTGTCAAGGTAAATTTTGGTCTTGAAAACATCATCTGTAAATTGATGTGCTACTCAACATTTAGTGACTCCATTCTAAGTATAATCTGGTTCAAGGCCATTGTTTTATCACAAATTTTCTCTCATGCTTCATGGTTCTTACTAGGTCATCATCTAATAGATTGTTCAATCTTATCTATCCACCTATTCAACTTGAACTTCCTATTGAATTTCAATACCCTTATCCTAATTTTCCTTTTGAGGAGTAAGAAGATTTT
This sequence comes from Torreya grandis, assembly GCA_037957365.1. NCBI lineage: Eukaryota > Viridiplantae > Streptophyta > Pinopsida > Cupressales > Taxaceae > Torreya > Torreya grandis. The sequence continues at coordinate 3,528,080 of JARHVA010000285.1, read as the reverse complement.
GCTGACCAATAAAGTGAAGTTGTTGAAGAGATCAAATATATTAAAGAAAACATGGATAGGCAACATGACTTTCCTAACATTAAGACTAAAAATCCAATCCACCTTCAAGACTATGATGACATTCATCCTATTACCACAAAGAGTATGCCAACATTCAGTGGCGAGAGTCATAAATTTTTCCATATATAAATGGAAAAAGTTCATGTTTTATGAGAAAATAGATGTCATAATAATTACATGGAACATTCATTTAAAGAATTTCCATGTGAAGTGGAGAGCATAACTCAACAACCCTCAAAACTAAAGAGGATACTATAGATGAAGCATGCAGATCTGTAGAATGAATATCCATAAGAACATATGATTCATCGAGGCTCTCAATAGGTTCACTCACATTATAAATGAAGATGAGATTATCCTCCAAAGAACAAATATGTGATGGATCTAAAAGAGCAATATTATGTAGTGGAAATGATGTAAATTTTGCAAAATGCAACTAAAGTTTCATAGAAACTTGTCCACTAGTGGTGGATCAATAAAAAGAAGAGCATTGTCCATATAGAATGACTTATCATAAGAAATAGGATTAGGAGGAAGAAGTAAAAAAATATCAAAAGAGACAATAGTAATATGAGGAATGATAAAAATATTAGTAAGATATCAAAAAAAAATTTACTTTCCATAATGTCACTTAGGAGAATATTTCAATTAGACTCCTTGCCAAGTCCCTTAAATGGAAAACTCTTGATTTGTATAGGACTTTACTCGGTGTATGTATGACATCATGGGAAGACTTTAGAGTGTTGTTGACTTCAAGTTTTGAAGATGAAAGTGATCATACCTCTCTTATATATCAGCTTAATGTGATCAAAAGAGGCCCCAAGGAAACAATGAATGACTTAAATGAGAGGTTTAAAAATACATGGTATAGATTGCTTCCTATCATGAGACCACTTGCTATTTTTGTGTTCCCACATACTTGGGAGCCATTAGTACTGATATTGCTATTATGCTTCAATCCATGGGTGGTTTCACTCTTCCTGATGCATATGAACTTGACATTAGATTTGAGAATCATCTCATTCAAGAAAGAAAATTAGCTCCTAATGTGTCTATGCCCTTGCTTCCCAATACTTCTGCTAATAATCAAAATATTTATCCAATTTTTAATACAAATACTAAACCTATGATAGCTTCTAGGAAAGACGATGAACCTGATCATTATGAAAGAATTCAAACCTTAAAAGTTTAGCTTAAGAAAGAGAGAATGTAAAGAGGTTCATATCAAAATAATTATCCCTATCATTAGTAATATGTAAAATAATATGGGAGAGGAAGAGGTCAAGGGAAGGAAAACTTCAATAGGCCTACTAATGTGTACAACCCCAATTCTACTACCAATACAAAGGATATGGTACTGGTGCATAGTAACTTGGTGCAAGGAGAGGATTGGAAATAAGGATAATTCATGGATGATAATTAAGGTGGATATCAAGCTATAATTTCTCAAGGAGGAGTCACTCCTCTCCTATCAGTTGAAGATGAGGTTGTGATGCAAGAAAATGAGGATTGACATCCCCATGGAAAAAGTTTAACCAACTTCTTGGTGGAAGATACTTTTGTGATCAAAAAAGGAACCTATATTATATAAATATAGGGACAATAAGAAATATCTAGAAGGTGACAATATAATTCCTATAATCTCATCTAGTCTTCCTCTAAGGCATCAAAGCATGGTTGTAAGCATGGTAACTTCAAACACACCTATACCTCCTTCAAGTCAAAATGTGGTAAGGTCTACTTAAGATGACTCAATTTATCAAGTTTTAAGAAAATATTTACCTAAAAATACTCAATATAAGTTAATTAATACTTCCCTAAACATATTGGACTCTTTAAAAAGTGCTAAAACATCTATCTCCTTATGGGACGTCCTTCACATGCCTATCAAAAAAGAGCTATTATAAAAGTAGTTGTCCACTATTACTACTATTCCTTCACCTTAAAGTAAAATTAATAGCCATGTTTCCCTTAAAAATTCCCATAAAACCACTATTTAACCATATACCAAATTTGAGAAACCTCCACCTTTCTACCTCACTCTCATTGTGGGTGATAAGTTGGTACACAATTGCATAGTTGATAATGGTTCCTCTACTTTAGTCATGCCCAAAGTTGTATCTAATAATTTGGGAGTAAAATATGAGAATCATAATAAATTATTTATCTAATTTTATGTTAAACCTAATAATACATTATGGTTGATAAAAAAATTGAAGGTTTTCTTGCATGATTGTCCTAGTTTTCCCATCCTCCAAGACATTGTTGTGGTAGACCTTCCTGCTCACTTTACAATCTACCTTTCAAGAGATTTTATCACCAATATAGGTGGATATTTCTCAATTTATTTGTCCATATTTTCCTTTATAATAATTTATGGGACTAAGGTGACCATAATAACTCAACCTCTTGTAATATTACACATTGAATCTTACATTGAAACAAGCTCTAACTTGAATTGTGTGATCAATGAGAAAAAAGAGCCTAATGTGGACGATGGAGCTTCTAAACTTGATTTTATATCTGATTTTTTTTTGATGAGTATTATACTAACACCTATGATCATGATCCTTATCCATACTTTGAGAAAAATGACCTTGGAACTTATATCATGCTTGAAGAACCATTTGAAGGATCTTAGGTAAGTGTCAAACATTCTTTCTCACAAGTTGTTGAGGGTACCTACATGATTCATGAGTATTATTATGATATATTGAGGAATATAATTGAGAAAAATAGTGGGAAAAATGATTTCTTTCTTCATGTTATTAATGAATATTCCCTTGCTAATGAAACCCATGAGGTAGAGAAAGATGACTTAAGGCAAATATACAATGTTATATGTCAGTAATTTGATCAACTATATAATTATACTTCCTCTCCTAAAAGGTCTATATATGGCATGTTTGATAATGATTTTAACAAACATGAGGTTGAGTCTCTTACCAAGAATGAAAAATAATGTCATGTGATGGAGAAAGACTTATGGCAAAGGCTCAATGATATGTGAATAGAGTTTGACAAAATTGGTAAGACTCCTTTTTCTCCAAGAGATTCTATATCTGATGTTAAAACTATTAATAAGACTAAAAATAATGTTTTTGAGTGTCCCATCAAGCACAAAGATGAATTCCATAATGTTAATCAAGAGTCTACAGTCATGAAAGATCTTTATGAATCTATTTCCCAAGAAGTTGTAAACATGGAGAATGAGATCAAAGCAAAAGTTGTTGTGATTCAAGGATAATCAAGAGATATATTTGATGTTGAGTCACGTTCAGAGGTATTAGGATATAAATGATAATAGCTTGATACTCCCAAACATTAATCACATTATGTATAAGAAGGTGTAGAGGTTGAGGTAGTTGTCATATCTTCTAATTTGCACTTTAAAGAGCATCCAATGGATATGAAAAATATATATCAACTTGAGACCCTAATCAAAGTCTTTAGAGAGAAGAAAAGACTTGTGAAGGCCCTAAATAGTCTACTTGAAAGCCTAAGAAGACATAGAGTTTGTAGGTTTCTTGATCAGACCCATATTCAAGTGTAAAATGCTGATGAACATCATTCTCATGCTAAACTATCTTCATGGAATGCTAAAGATGCAAGAAGAACTATCTTTGACCCTGGTTGAGGGATGATTAGATGTTTCACTTCAAGAGTGAGGTTTTTGAAATAGTAGAATAGGTGTGTGTGTCTTTCCTTCAATTGTGTTGTGTTCCATAAGTCTTCTAGTTGAATACATGTTTTGTTCCCTTTAGTTTTCCTTGTTTTTTGTCTTTCCTTATGTTTTGTGTGGTGTCAAAGTCAATTTTTGTGTCAAATTTGTATATAGGTGACTTCACAGCCCAATGGATGGGATCAGGCTACTAGTCTTGGCATAACAAACATACCAGCCTTGGGAAATTACCAATAATGTTGATTATTTTGACCACAAGAAAAATGGGTCAACCCCCTATAGTCCAAAACTTGATATAGGGGTCTAGTATAAAGCTATAGGGTGTGTTATAGTTTATTTGATGACATTTAATGTCTTATTAGCCTAGTTCATGGTTTAATTTAGTCTTTATGTAATTTGATGTCATTTAGGGGTCATTTTAGAGCATTAAATGCAAGTGGTATGGTTTTAAAAGTTTCCATGTGTTCCAAACTTATTTCCAACATCCAATGTGTTATATTCCTTGTCAAGAATGTTAGGACTAACTAAAACTTGTAGTCCCTAACTAAAATTGAATAAAGTGGGAAAGAAGGAGTTTCAAAGGTTGTACATCCTATGAGAGAGAGTGGCACGTGGGAGAATCTTGTGGAATGGATTTTCAACTTCTTCATACTCATTTCCATGGTTGGCATACTTTCGAAGTGCCAAAAATGGCTAAAACCATTATGTTCTTCCATTGCTTCACTATGCACATGAAATTAGTCAATAGGTTTTTGGATAGTATGGCCAGTAGGAGTATTTTTAGTTCAAATACCATTGGGGGGTGATAGTACACTTGGTTAGATTCAATTTTATTTGGAGATTAAGGAATGTTGGCTTATAATTTTTGAACTATGTTTAAAAAGTTGACTGTGTTTCTTTGCTTGTCATTTCCCACACCTTACAGGTTTTGCTCCTATTTGAGCTAGTACATATAACTTAATTGATGAATTTGCGTACATAATGGTATATATGCTTGGTTTATATGCTGGGAAATGATTTTATGGGTCAAATAAATCCCTTATATAATGGTATCTATGCTTGGTTTCATCATTGGAAATGATTTTATGGGTTAGACAACTCAAATTTTAGGTTGGTGTTGTGAATATAGGAATCTGAAAAGGGGAAATTAGTATCGTGTTAGCATAAGAAATCAAATCTAAAAACAAACACACTAATGAGCTAGCACCTTAAGCATAGATCTTATGGAGAGATTAGTAAGGAAAAATCATTGATAAAGAACAACTAGAATGCAAGGAAAAAAACTTTCTCACCTTATTTGAATTCACTAAAGGCTCTCTTCATTGGCTTAATCAGTTTGTGCTCAAGAAGTTAGTGGCAATGGAGCTTGGATATCTCCTTAACTCCTTGGCATCATTGGCTTTGTGGCTTAGGATTATGAAGCTTGAATCAATAATTTGTCATAATAAAACTATATCAAATAGATTTTGAAATTATTTGAGAATGGTAAATTTTCACCAAGATAACTTAAAATTATGAGTGTGAGGCCTTTTATCGATATATTTTCCTATTTGATCATAATGAACTTGGATCATCCATCTTAAGATGAAGATGTGTCACCAAGAATACATTCAATTTTGGAGGCTAAAATAAATAAATGAACTCATAAATATTTGGGATAGAGAGGCATTAAAGATGCATGGATGGGTTTATTCATATATTTTTTGTAATTATGTCTTATTGATGTAGAGCTATTCCAATTCTTTTCCAAACTATGCTATATCCTTCCCCTACATGTACTAATTATTATTTAAAAACTTGTCAATCTATCTTAGAAATCACTAAATATATTTTTACAAATGGAACTAAACATATAAACCTTAATTATTAAGATTACAAACACATAAAACATACAATCTCCTTATTATAAACTATCTCAATCCCTTCACTCATTAATGACTAGAACCCCACATATATCTTGTTACATTATTTCTTCTTTGACAACTTGCAATCAATGACTCTTTTGAGGCATTGAATAGTTTATAGTACTTGATTCATAAAACATACTTATTTCACTTATTTAATAATCTTCATTCATTTTATCCCCTCCACAAGGCATCTTTACAACTCTGCCATGTCTTGTAACCCACTTCTTATAACCCTTCTTTCTTGGAAATATGACATGTAAAAATTAGTACATAAGTGTTTTGGAAAACCATAAACTAAATTAGATAACCTCTATCTAAATAATTCTTTCCATGAAGTATCAACTTCCAACTCTTTTGGCTTGACCCATTTCTACGTGCATTTAGCTCCCTGATTAGCCCTATTAGGTCTACAATCCCTTGTTTTACACTGTCATATATAATTGTACTTGTATATATGAAACTCACTCAAAAAATATAAAATACATTCAAGGAAACTTATATCTATCAAACTACAAATTTTTTCAAATTTTCACCAATCAAATTTCTCATTATATGCATGAAACCCTAACTCTAGGTTTATAGGTCACTGTCAGGGTCGAGAGCCTATAAAAGGCATATAATTATCTGTATGAGGTTTAAAATCCTAAATAGACCTAAATTAGGTTTACCTAGACCCTATTTAGGTTCCTAAAACTTTAAAAAACACTCATTCACCCTTTGTCAAACATTCCCAAATAGTTTACACTTGATTGTGATAAAGAATTGTAGGCTACAGGACTGTACTCTGTGCAATTAAAAAAATAGCAATCAAATATAATTAAAAGGATATTTATAACTTAAAAAAATTCCATATCAATTACCTTCATTCCACATAGACCTTAGTAAGCAATATCAAGTCACTTCTTCTCCTTTGAACTGAATATACAATATCAAATAGTGCCCTGCTATAGGTAATCAGGCATTATCACAAAAAGGTTTTAAAGCAATGACTCCTTTAATGTTAATAACTTAACACCCCTTATTTAGTTTCATATACTTTTATATTCTTGAAAAAATGACTTAAATATATTTTAACCTCAAACAAGAACACTTAGCTTGTATACTAATCAACATGCACAAACAAGGTTTTGATTACCCTTTTCAAGTACACTATATCAAGTCTACTACAATCTATCTATGGATTGTATGTTCCCAATCAGTTTAAAATAATAAATAGATACTCCAATAAACTTTTATATCACATTATTAATTATTACACAATGCTCATGTAAACTATACCATTCATTCTTTTATGCATATACAAAATCATAAAACATAGGGTTATGTGTCTTCCTTTTCCAAAAAAGGTTTTCTTTTTCTTCATGTCTTTTGAAGAAAAAATACTCAAAAAAAGAATTCATATCCATCCAATAAAACATGGATCCAAGTTCTAATCTCAATCTTCCATCAACTTAACATCTACAGACAACAATAAAAGCCAAACATTATATTAAACTTATAATTTCTTCTTGATCAGAAACAAAGAATCATGTATGAAGCAAGGTAAGAATATTCTCAATATCAATATTTGAAGAAACTTCTTATCCTAAATATATCATAAAAATATTAATGGACACAACAATTCCATTATCAACACATTCATATGTATCTTTAGATCATTACAAAATAAGGACTTACATAGTCCATCATACAATCTTGGTTTTGGCAGACTTTCCTCATGATACGAGCTATCTATCTTCTACATCCATATTAACTATATAACCTTTTAAAATTTAAAAAATTCATAAAATAAGAAACACTAACTATTTATTGAATCAATAAACATATAACAACTCCCACCTATTTAGGGTGGTGATCTTTTAGACTAACACCTCCAATTTTCAACATGACAAACATTTAAAACCAATATTAGGACCTTTTTAATACCAAAAAGGTTATTTAAAACATTTTTTCTCAATTAAAAATATTAAATACTCACTTAGACCCATTAAAACATCATGAAAGTTTGAAATTCTCTTTTGGTAGGAAAACCTCTGATGATCACAAATTCAAATTTGCTCCTACTTAAGACTCCTAGACTATTTATGAGCATGCCAAGATGCCCCTGCATCACTTATGGATGCCACCTCATAGATGATGTCATTAAGTCATGAAACTATTCACAATCAATTTACATTAATGAAATAATCAATAACCTTCATGAAACATCCATTTAATCTCTTGATTCAAATTAATTATATTTAAACATGATTAATCAATTTTGGTGCAATTATTTGGAAATTGGTGCCCAGCTAATCAAACTAGTCAAAATGTCATATTATTGGATTAACATTTAATTGGAGTGGAACCAAAAGGTGATGTTAGAATAATTGGACATGTTATCCTATGTAGGATGTTTATAGCACAAAATAACAAAGGCATATGCCTCATGCAAGAAAATTTGTAGAAAAGAGCAATCTAGAGTACCTAGGTGTGAAATCATCATTTTGATTCAGAAAGAATTGATCAAAGTTAGGCATTACATAAAATTAATTGCCTCATTTAAGGATACATTAGCCTAAATTAGCATTTGTATATGAAAAGTTTGAACCATATAGTTCATTTATGTTATTTTGGCCTAAATTGTGCATTTTGGTTAGAAATTGGTTTGAAGCTTGGTCAGAGGTGACTAGTGGCCAATTTTAGGTGTCTACAGGTGTCACCAAGTGAGGTTGTAGTCAAGTTTCACTATTTACAAAATGTTTCCTTATATAAAATGGTTCCATGTGAATGTCATATGTTGTTATTAATGTTTTCATGTCACAACTATCCCCTTATTTCCATGATTAGTCTTACAAGTTCATGCATTGATCAAACATACAATCAATGGAATATGTATACATAGTCATACACTATGGATATGCACCTACAAGTGCCTATAGAAATATATCACATAGAAATGGTACTAAAACTTTTTTTAGGCCTTTAAGTGTTGTAAACATCCATTTGAGTACCTTGAAAGAGTATATGCCTGATTGAAAGCCTAAACATTCCATGCACATGGATCATTTCCATACTCATTGTCTTGCAAACATAAATGCAAATATATAGGTGCTCTCAGCAGAATGTTATATTAGAAGGATAGTTTTGAACTTGTTTCAATACTTAAAAGTTTTAAGGATGTACTGAGAAACTTTGAGTGGATCCAAACTTCATTTAATGCTCACATATCATGCTTACTACCTATACCCATATTCACTACCTACATATAGAAGTGGACACCTACAGGTGGCCACACAAAGAATTGAAGTGTTGTATGGTATATGTATAGATAATTCTTGATTATTTAATCATGTGTGAATAAGATTCAGATGGATTAAAGGCCTATTATGTGGTCATATTCTATGCAAAATCTATATGCTACCTTCACTTCCTTATATGCTACTATATGTGCATCTGTAGGATATCACAGAGACCTAAAAATGGTCATGAAGGAGTTTAACATGTTTTTAGGCTCACATGAAAGTTTTAGAGGTTAGATATACATTAGAAGTCATGAATAAAGCATTGGAATAGTAGGAAAGTTTAATAAATCAACTTGTATTTTGAAGAGACTAAACTTTTGGGACAAAATCCCAAAACACCAAAATAGAGCCCTCACCACTTTTGTGGATGTCATAAAACAATGTTGTAGAGAGTCTTTAGGAGTCAAAATGAATCTATTTTTTATCTTTATCCTAGGGGTATGGCCTTTCAGTAGAAGATGGGTTTTTGGCTAGCGAAGCATGAGGTTTAGAGGTCTCCAAATTACACATTTTTTTAGTGTATCCTATAGGATTTGAGCCTCCAAAGCAACCTTTTGACCCTAAGATAACAACATGAGAACCTATCACAATGATAAATGGTAATAATAAATTTAATAAAACTTTTATGGCCTAAATATCATCAAGAAATTTTGGATTAATACATTTTGGCCTAATGGACACACCTATAGGTGTACTATGGTTCAAAAAGGCCACCTAAAATTGATTGTAGGTATCTACAGTCTGATGACACAAACCCAAAGATGAAAACCTAATGGATAAGGACACATAAAAGTTAAAATATACTTAATAATACCTTATATTATTCTTAAAGGTATGTGACATACTCTTCAAGGTTGATGACCACCTACATGACCCCTACTTAGTCAACTATAGCTGACTGTAGTAGATAGTGAGTTAGAAGCATGAAATTCTTGATCTTAGTAGGGTATAAACATCATGTGAAGTGACATATATGATTGTTAAATGACATTTAAAGACTCAATAAGATATTATACATTGTGATCAAGGTCCAATCATGTAGGATAACCTATAGGGGTCACCTTCTAAGTAAAAAAAAACAAAAATATAGTCAACAATATAGTCAAGGTCAAAAGAAAAGCATATGTAAGATGTTTGGAAAAGTTGGAGTGGTAAGTAAGTTGAGATAACCTTAAAAATAGATTTATTAGTATAAATAGGCTATTAATATATGGAGGCAATCTAGAGGAGGGATCTAATAAAACAACAAATACTCCACATCAAGACCTTGCACATAGTAACCTTTCGAATGAGTTTATCTTAGGTTTTGAAGTATTTGGGGGATCTAATGGTATGATAAAGAACTAAAAATTAACACATAAAATTCCCATGTCTTGGATAATCTCATAAAACTTTCATTTTTGGTGACATAATAGGGTAAATACCCTTTATTTTGTCTCAGATAGAGGGTATTCCCCTAGGATCCAAACTTGTAGGTTTTAAATAAACAAGATGATAAGGAGAGATAAGGGTTGGTGAAACCTTTCAAGGAGATGTGGTAAATTTAATAATACCTTTAACAGTGTGAGGAACCATTCACGGGTGGATAAAACTTTTTAGAGTTTTTGAAACTCATAAGCATTTAGGCAGACCTATGAGGTCCAATTTAGGCCTAAAGTCAAATTGGAGGGTAAATATCATTTATAGAATTAGGAGATCATTAGAAATCCTTTGGATAGGTTTGTGGGAGTATATAAGATTTTATTAAGCTCTTTGAGTGCAAAGTAAACCACATGAAATCCATTTCTTAGCTCAAACTAGTTCAAGGTGTGCAAAATGTATGAGAAGAGCTCAAGTGGGAAAATTTGGAAGATGATACCTACTAGAAAATTTTCATGGGAGATAAAGGAGATAGAAAAATTTTAAGAGGGTCTTGAGAAATAATTTTTTTATATTGGTTCATGAGTTGAATGTCACATCTTTATAAACAATACTTAAAGGTGGTAACAACTTTAAACCCTCCAAAACCCTAGATAAGGTCTAGATTGGGAAAATGAAGATGGAGAGATATCCAAATGGGATGGAATGAGAATTAAATTTATTATAAATTATATAACAATCTATATGGATACTTCCCATCCATTTGAGGTGTTTCCTACTTGTATGGACATGGGGAAAAAGATATTTTCTTGACTATTTTTAGTGTTTTACAGGTTTTAGGGAGATTAAAAGGATGAAAAAAATATTGGAAGAAATATTGGGACTTTAAATAACCTATTATGTCCATTTATTGTAGAATAAGATCTCACAAGTGATTCTGTAAGTGGCCTTAGCTCAGCCAGTCTAAACTAGCATAATGGACAAGCTAGTGAGAGACTAACAACTTCAAGTGGGAAGATTTTTAAGGACTACATTAATAATATAAGGAAATTGAGTGTCATAACATGTTTAATAAAATCATCTTTATGGATTATATTATAAAACTAAAGACAAATTTGGTGCTAAGTGTGAGGGGTGAGTGAAAGAAGAGTTATTTAGACTATAGGTAGTGATGACCGATATGTAGAAGAATCCTGATGATTAGGAATGAAACCAATGCATGCTATATCATTTATAAAACCCATAAAAATAATTTAAATAATCAAATTTATCTCTAGTTAGTTTTTTGAGCAAGCAAAAGGAGCCCTATGCCACATTTCAGGGTGTCCTATAAGTCCTTACATGGTTTATTTAATACTTCATTTTCCTACATGTGTAACTCCTCCTTTCATTTTTACAAGTGTTTTTATGACTCTTGGACTTCATTCTCTTCTCCTTTCTCTCCAACTCTATAAGTAGAGGCTATTTTGGCTCTTGTAAGCTAATACCACACCATGTATGGTGAAGCCCTAATAGAATGAAATTGTATTTTAAATTTTAAAATTAATTAAATTATGATTTTTATTTCATAAACATTTTTATAATTGTGAAAAGTGATGTATGGTAAAGTTCGTAATAATCTTCTATCCTTAGTTTCCTTATCCTTTCATGTTTATGCAAGAGTTCCTATTATAATAAGTCATATAGAGTGTATTCAAGTCTGTTATGCCCAGTTCAATTGTAAAACTATTATTGGAGTGTTAAATCTTCCCTCTAGTTCATTTACCTTTTATTTCTTCATGTATATCAACTTTATATTCAAACATTAATGCTAAAACCTTCTAGGACTTAGAAGCTAGTTTGTATGTCTTGTTTCTTAGTGAAAGAAATATGATGGTCATGTGGAAATAATATTGGTATATCATCCCATTAGAATATTTCCATTTCATTCAAACATATAATTATTTTCCATACAATCAACTAGATATTTAGGTGATAAGCATTTCAAGATACATTCAGGGAGCTAGCCCTTAAACCTAGAGGACTACTTCTACCTATAGGTAAACCTAAATACCTGGAAGTATTCTCATGTTTCCCAAATATGGAAGAGGATTGAATACCCTATTCTAGGGTGAAACATTTTGTGATAATAGGTACCTTGAAACACATCACCAGAGATGAATTCCATGACTATTTTGTGTTCATAAGGTGTAGGAATGCTCCTATAGTTATCTTCCCAATGAAGAATAAGTATCATAGGAGGTCGATGCAAGGCATGACCTCCATCCTTAATACACAAAGTGTAACCCTTGAATATTGAGAAGGGTGAGGTCTATGACCATTTTTTGTTGATCCAAAGTCAAATTTTATTCATGCATATGTGCATCAACCTAGTGTATGACCTCCCACAACACCAAGTAGTTAACACAACCATTTTTTAATAGTGTAGGTTTGAGTAAAATATCATTATACTTAGTTTATATTTTTTAGATAATATTTAAGGGGGGAGAGTTCTTCAAAATTTTATATATGAGTATGCTTTCATTATTCAATAGAGATAATACTAGTCTAGTTTGTAATTTTAATCACTTGACTCTCTTGAGTATGTTGTTGGGTTGGAAACACTAGTGGGTCTGGATTGATCACAAGGGAGTAATTAAGTTCAAAAGTAGTATTGAGATTGAATGTTCATGTTATCTTCTGAACTACTTTGATATATCTTTGGCATTTATTTCTAGTTCATGAATCATCAATGTCCAATGTATATAACTTTGATTTTCTTGTTCAATTCAAAATTTTTGCTTCATTTGATAGGTATGCCATGTAGGTATTGCTAGCATTTATTAGGAGTGCCACATAATTAATTTTTTACAAGTGTCATTTCATTAACTCTTTGGATTTGGTTTAATCATGAAGGAGGGTTTTGATAGTCAGTAGTCGAGAGTCATGGTATAAAAATGTTTGAAATGCATATAAGTATCCCAAATAAAAGTTCTGAACACTTTTGCTTAAGACCTAAATGAGTTTGAGGAAAGCTTTGAATAATTTTTCCAAATTCCTTGATGTGTTGAACACTTTCAATAAAGACCAAAAATATGTCAAAAGAGTTTCCCAAATGAAAGTTTTAAATAAAATCATTGAAGACCCTTTTTATGTTGAGTAATTTCACCAGTGGGTCTTGCCAAATTAATCCCTAGAAGACCTATATAAACCAAAAATATTTTCAAGCTTGGTTCCTAAAGAATTATGGTTGAAGAATAAATGGAAAATTGATTTTATATAGGGTAAGTAAAAATTTAGAGGTCCTAAAAATAGGAATGCCAAATAGATATTCTGAACAACTCCTCCAAAGGAAAATGTTGAAGAGTAAATTCTTTTAGGGGAGAATAAAAATGTGAAGTGACAAAAAATGAAATGCATTGAAGGAAATTTTTAATGAAATCACCAAAAAAAATTATCGAAGACAAAAAATATGTCAGAAGACTTCACCAAATGAAATTTCTGAACAAAATCATCGAAGACCCAAAATATGTCAAAAGAGTTTTTCTAAGGAGGTATGCCAAACAAATTGAGTTGATTCCTATATATACATAAATTCCAAAGATAATTAGTAGGTTAGTCCAAAAACAAAGTGTGTTCATAGGTCTTCTAAATAGCAAAGTTAGTGCAATACATATGACCTTTCTGTTTAGAAGATTTTTAAAATAAGGATATAGACCTATTCTAAAAGATAGTGGGTCCCTATTCTAAAAGGAATAATATGGGTACATTGGGTAAAAAAAATGCATACGTAAGCAAGGAAAACTACCATGACTCTAAATATAGTTGATAGTGCCATGTGTCACATTTCTAGGGTATTAGGATTTTGGTGGTTTGATGTGTCTAATTTGGATTGTTAATCCTTTTAGCAACCAAGATTGTGTCACGTGTCATGATCTTGGTGAATTAGTGTATTAAGTAGTTTGGCTGGTCTGGGGTAGGTTATGGCCTCCATCATTCCAATATCTAAAGGCCAAGTTTGGGCCAACTAAAATATGGAGTATCATAAGTCTCTAAAAATTTTCCACTTGGCATGATCCTACCACTAGGTAGCCTCTTGGAAACCACACATTTATGTTTCAATCTAATCAAGATGAAAATTCTAAAAGGTATGATACATATTTTAGGCACAAGTCTATCACTCTAAAATTTGAGTAGTTGATAGTGATGAAATTTTGTGAAATCAATTTTGGTTCTATGTCAGGGTATTATTTCAAACAAGTTTCTAGTGCTTATAGTGGACCTATTCAACCCAATGTCAACTATTTCTTCAGAAAGGGTTTATCTCTTTGTAAAAAGACCAGTGGTTTTGTTGGTGATTGTTTCACCAAATATTATTTACCAAATGACATGTATATATTCTATTATAAGATCTAAAATCTTTGTTTCTAGATGATAATTTTATAAGTTTTTGTAGTTGGAAAAACTTAAGCAATGTAAATATGTGTTATGATGAATAATTGATTTTGGTTGCATGTTAGTGCATAGTTATCGATTATTGTCTTTATTTTTTCTCTACATGCATGCTTCTCTTTCAAAAACATAAAATCCATGAACATCAATATGGAATAGGATTTTTTGCTTTTGATATTTAAAATCCATAAACATTAGTTTATAGTAACTCTATTTTTTTTATGTTTTTAGATGTTATTCCTTGATTATGTGATGCTTTTGAGTGGTTATTTTTTTCCAAAAAGATTATTAGCAATGTGGATATATATTGTTTGAGAATATTGAATGAACATATATAACAATCACTTTATGTAACACATTTTATAACTTTTTTTACATAGTTTAATATCATGATTGACTTATTGAGCTCTGACACATGTACTGCATTATCCTAATTTTAAAAATAATAATAGATTAATAAAAAACACATATCTAGGAAACTAGGAGAATAAATATCTATGAATAAAATATCATGAATTTATAATAATATTTATGTCTTTAAAATGCAACATTACCTAAGTAAAATTAATAACTATATAAGCTTAAACCATTATCTTAAGTCATGTGGAAGCTTGCATTGTATATCATTTTTTTACTAAAAAATGATCTATAGATTAATCAGTCTATATTTTATTATGCTAGTATGTGTATGTTGATCACATAAGTAATATACAAAGACCATAACTTTATTCTAAATTGGGCCGATAAAAAATATCTCACATAGTTATGACACATGCCACTCTTTCATTATTTGAAAATTTGGATGTTTACAAAAAATTAAGTCTCTTTTATTCTTGTGAGTCTTCCAATCTCTGCAAGCATGCCATCTGGCATATCCATGCTAAAGTATAACTATGAGAATTCAATCAAAAACTTGATAAACCTAATATCTCTGTGTTTACTAGTTTGTTATCCTAGGAGTCCCAAATGTGGAAAATTTTAGGATCATTGCATGTGTCTCAATTGCCTAAACTTGACACCTTGAAAATCATAAATTGTTCTTTCCTCTATAGGCTAATGTATTAAGCTTCTAAAATTTTGGGTCCCTCATTTGATAACATGTGGAAACTTTACAATAATGCACATTTTTAAAAATTTAAATGGTCTATTGGTTGCCTTCCTAATTTTTCTCACTTCTCAAGACTTTGAACATTTTGAGATCATGCCACAAGGCTTAATCACCTAAATTCATTTCTGTAAGACCTTCTAAATACAACAAAAAACCCAAAGGAACTAGTTAATGAGGGCATGATACATGGAATTATTCGATGAAAGAAAAGCCGAGGCATAAGAATAGAGATGTAACAACATGAAAAAAAAAATTAACGATAGTTTGAAAACTATGTCAAAATGATGTTTGGACATGAGTAATTAATAAGAGATGATTATTTAGTAAATAAGGGGCATCTACCAAAGTTGACTATCGTATTCTAATTAGAATAGGCATTAAAAGTGATAATTATTTATTGGCATTCAAAGTGCACAAATTCAATTAATATACAATATTGAAAATGATATATATAAAATATGAGAACATTGCATTCACATTGTTATTGTCCTAATCATTAAGTTTTTGTATATTTTAGTTTTATAAACATGCAGAGATCCTTAGGTTTCTTCATTTGCAAAGTGTTAAACAAGCCAGTCTATAACTTTGAATCAATCACAACAAGCACTATTTATGAATGGCCTTGATATCAAAATGAGGTAAGATCTTAGTTACATCCCCATTTTCATTTATGAGATCAACAAAATATAAGGACTTAGATTTTTAAAGGAGTGATTTGAATTTTAAATTAATTCACTACTCGACACTCTGGGAAGAGATAGAGTCAGTTCAAGCCTATTCCAAGGAGGATAAACTTTCCCCTGAAGCCAAGCATTTCATATATGACTTGATCCCCATCAAGGTACATGATCTTCACCAGACTATGGTCAAGCTAGAGGTAATACCATCTATTTATTACCTAAAAGTTTTGTTCATCAATGGGAACACTGTAGGTGATATTGTTCATGTGAGGAAAGTTCAAAATTCCTCTGCCTATATGTTAGGTAGGGCATTAAAATGGTATTTTAGGTTTTCACTCCCTAAAATGGCATATAATTAGGTCTCAACCAATGTGTGGCTTGAGAAAAATACAATGGATGGAAAACTAAAATAGCTGATGGAAAAGGGGCAAAGATAGAATACAAAATAAGAAATTCCCAAGAATTATATAAATATAAGTCAAATGAGTACCTCTACTAGATATTCTATTAACTAATGATAAATTGGTATCCCTAGAGGAGTTATAATCACAAGATTGAAATCTCAAATTCTCTACCCCGATATAACTAAGGATGGGAACTTTGATAAGATGTCGTATCTATTAGATGTGGTCATGGAAACTATGTACAATCCTTATGACCAAGAATGGTAACCATTAATTGAGTATCTACCTAATAGGACTGAACAAGACTTGTCACGTATGTTTATTCATAGATATAAAAACTATATCAAGAGAATAAATGATGAGGTATACCCTCATATCTACCAAAATATACATGGTATATCAATGGCTAGATTGTTTTATAACATCATCAAGGAGACTCATGAAGATATGTGAGTATTGATTGTACCCCAACGTGAATGTAATCTAAGTAGATGGAATGAGGACTAACTCTTTTTTTCTACTTCATCATGTCCCTGACCACATTACTAAACAAGAAATAGCTTATCAAGTTTTTAATAGTATAAATGAATAACTTGGATATAAACAATTGGATTATTATTTTAAAACACCCTACAACATTGGGTAGCACCAATATCTACCTAGGTCACATTTTATAGCAGTTGGTAAGCCCAAGATAACCTACAATTTGAAGGTGGGACCATTCATTGAATGCAACCCTAATAAAAGTATAAAGGGTTATTTGAAGACCATTCTTGAGAATAAAAAGGTTCATGTTTCTTATGGTCATCAAACCTATGACCATAAGTAAGTTTTGTTGAATGCCTTCAATGACTCCTAGGTATGGATCAGGATGAGAGATAAGAGAATATCAATGATATTAGTTGAAGTTATGCAATAAAATCCTAATGCTACCGATGAATAAGTGAAAAATGCATAGATTCAATAATGGTCTTCATAGTCACCTAGAGGCTCTCGCCAAATAGACCATCCCCCATCTCCAAAATTGTATTCTATATAAGAAAGGAAACTTAGGTTATAAATAAGGGGATTCAAATCCCTAACTAAGGAGGGAAATTTGGAAAGGACTTCCTAGTCCTCACATTCCTTCTATAATATTAGATGAACAAGTCTTAGGCACAAGTACCACCATGGAAAAGCCAACATCTACTGTATCTAAAAAAAGTAAAAGCACCTTTATAATGAATCCTTTGCCTCCACTTACCATGGTCATACAAGTAAGTTTACTTGAGTTCTTATAGTCTTATTTTGATTTAATTCCATCTCACCTAGTTTCTCCTAAATCCCCTAGGTATCTTCAATGAACTCCTACACTTTATATACCCTTCACTCCATCACATACTTTTTCACTTCCTACTATAATTGATACTACAACTACTACATCATCTAATCCACCATCCAATCCACCTATCTTGAGCTACCATAAGAAGCTAAAGGATTTGATAAACTATTGTCAAGACATAAAATTAGAAGAGAGGCCATTCCTTAGTCTCCTTGTTATTGAATAAGTTATCAAGGAAGAAGAACATTTAATAGGGGATGTAATGGATCTATAAATAGAGGAGTAACTAAATAAATTTTAATCTTTGGTTGGTTACACATTATAAGAAGACCTAAATACAAGAAAAGTACCACTAGATGATGAGGAGGTAAAACTTGAGAAAGCAAAGGCTTTGAGTCTAGTTACATTAGTATAAGGAGAAATTTTTGCTTGGCTTACCTCAGATTAAACACAAAGGATTTTGGAGGTAGTTTCTTCTATTGTTTATTTTGTACGTAGGGCATAAAATACAATAGTAATTTTTCCCCCAATAATTCCCTCTATTACATCTTCTTGTTCTCAAGTTACTAGTATAGATCTAGACATTATTTTAATAAGGGCACCAAAAATGATCCATTTAGATAATTTGGTTACTATCTCCATTTTCAATAAATCCCCAACCACTATAATAAAGTTGACTTAGTTTGATCTTCCCATGATGGAGTCATAAGCTTTACCATAAACAACTATGAATATGAAAATAACACCTAGACTGACCAAATTCTTGGCTATGGTTACACTAGTAAAGGAAGACTTTTTATGGCAAGTAGAGAGGTAAAATTGTACAAGTGCCCATACAAATACTTGATTCAACACCAATAATATCTTCACCACTAAACACCTCCTCTGTTATGACCTCTCAACCTTCTATATCTTTATAAACTACTCAAGAAGAAGATACATGAGAATTGATAATTCCTCAATGGGTAAACAAGATGTAGACCCTATAGGA
Organism: Torreya grandis; assembly: GCA_037957365.1. Lineage (NCBI taxonomy): Eukaryota > Viridiplantae > Streptophyta > Pinopsida > Cupressales > Taxaceae > Torreya > Torreya grandis. Next base: position 3,508,853 of record JARHVA010000285.1, on the reverse strand, counting down.
TCAAAGGTAGAATCTAATCATGGTTGAGATCCTAATAGCTTATACGAGGTTTGATAAAAAGAGTGGGAACATATGATGAGTGAGGAAGAGGAAAATCATAAATATAAGCACAAAGATGGATATAGATCTTAAAGATAGAGATAATGTCTTTTAATTGGATAAAAGACCTAAGAGTAGCCCCAATGATCCTATAAATTACACTGAGGACTTTAATACTCTTTTTCATTCTAATGGTTTAGAATTGAAGTAAATACATCAAATAACTGAGGAAGAATTGAAAAAATGTAAATATATGAACACCATGCAAGCTCCTTAAAAATTTATAGCTAAGGTAAAAAGTGCAACTGTAAAGATATATATTATCTTGCTTAAGATTAGAATATATAGGTAAAAAGTGCAACTACAAAGCTATATAATATCTTTCTTACGATTAGAATATGTTGTTAGATAGATTAATATCAGAAAATGTGAATATTTTGAAACCTACACTTTTGAATTTTGAAATTGATAAAGAGTTTTATAATGCATATATGTTAGGTGAAGAATTGAAAGTAAAGGAGGTAGGTTCCATATCCAGAGTGTATACAAGGGGTAATTAACACTATCAACCTCATAAAACCTTTAGTCTAGACCATAGTTGCAAATGTAGTATCCTTATCATCTAATGCAAATAGCATGCCATTCATTTTCCAATTTGGAAACAACTATACATTTGCATGATTCTTTTAAAACTTAGACTTAGGTTTTCTATCTAGTATTTTATATGTATAATTTATATTTAGTTATAATTTTTTTCTTACTATTATGATTGTGACATGCATACTTTCATAAATTCTAAACTTAACATTCTTTATATTTGTAAAATTTAGGCAAAGCTCAAAGAGATGAGGCCTTCACCATACCAAGGTTATATATACATGTAATCTCCCAGTCATAAGGGGAGGATTTTTTTTTCTATTAACATTAATAGAACATTCAAACAAGTTTTGATTTATTTTATCTTAATGTGCAAATTTCTACTTTTATCCAATTCTAAGGATGGATTGGATGTTTCATCATTACGGTACAATAGTGCCTAAAATTGTGTATGATGTATTTATTTTTTAATATAGTGTTTCTTTTTTATAAATCATTGATTTGAGAATCTAATCCATGCTTATCATAATTCTCTTATAGAAATGGAATATAAATGTAGATATCAAACAACTTTTGATTTATGCACATTTGATTATACCATGTTTTATTTCTTTAGACTCTTTAACTATATTTTATTATTTTGTGCATCACAAAAACTTGAAATAAGTATTAGTCTATATAACTTGTACCAGTTCAAATTAAATATTTTTCTTTAAATTTATTATGCTTGGATATTAAACAAACTTTGTTTTTTTGCTTTACTTTTCTCTCTTTTTATCGTTTCTTGTAGACTTCCTATGCACCTTAGTTATAAATGATCTACGTTAGTTATAAATTATCATACTCATTCCCTTGAGTCAGTTCTATTGTTTATAAAATTTGCATAAACATGACTCCTATTTCATTATGCCTACAATTGATCATTATGTATGCATAATTGAATTTACTGGCTATGCTGGCTTTGTTGTCTAAACTCTCTAATTTCTCATCAAAATGAAAATGATAGTTGATGCTCTTGCATGAATGTTTTTAATTATTATTTCAGATGTCACAAAATTATATAGATACAAATATTTGTATCAACACCCATTTTGGGTTTGGATTCTAAAATTATGCATCTTATTTTATTCTATCAAATATTTATGCAAAAAGAAGAATGTTAAGTTATATTTGAAAGATAAGAAAATTGATGTAAGGTAAATGAATTAAAAATATTCATCAATATAGTTGGATTTAAGTCCATAAAAAACCTTATGAAATCAACCAAATGCATGTGCCTTATGGTGATAAGAACAGATAAGGTGAATTCAGATTCATATGAAAATAATTATTTTTGTTCAATAACTATATGCTAATGCATAGATGTTTTGAATTATGTTGACTATTTTCAGATTATTTGAATCCATTTACAACTACATGCATGTTAGTTATAATATATATAGTTTTTAAGAAAGCTAAAAATGTTTTGTGTCTATTTTTATTCAAAATTATTCTTCTATTCTTAATCTTTGTAAATAAAAGTATAAATTTAAATGTGTCAAATGCATATTATCTAAAATTTATTAAAATTTGAATAAATCATAAGAAAATATATGACAAAGTTTTAGTCAATTGCAAAAACTAAGATTTCTAAATGTAATATATGCTTAATATCAATTGGAGAATGTCAAGATCATTGAAAACATAAAATCAAAATGTAATCAGAGCACGAATAGTTTCATGATTAAAAAAAATCTTAGAAAATCTAAAAATGTTCTAATGAAATGTTGTAAAAGAGCATTGAAATTGTAAAATGATGCATTATACATTATAGTATAGCATAAGCATATCCCATTGAGACAATTGAAGAAGAAATCAAAAAGTTATTTAAGAATGAGGTGTTTACAAAATTTAATAAATATAAGTAGAAGATACAAAACTTTGGTTTTAATCAAGTTCTATAGCATGGGTGAAGGTTAAAAGAACATCAAGTAACAAAAAATGAATGTAGTCCTATATGACATTTACTTGCAATGAAAACACATGAATAGATTTCCAAATCTAATAGGAATAGCTATATTTAATACAATTTCACTTATGAAATCACTAATATGTGTGTGTGTGTGTGTGTGTTATGATAAGAAGTGATATGATGCATTGGGATTCATATAAAAACAATTATGTTTACTTAATATCTATATGATAATCCATAGATGTTTTGAATTGTGTTTGCTATCTCTACATTATTTGAAGCCATTTACATGTACATCTTTGTGAGTTATAATACATATGGTTCTTAAGAAACTAAAAAATGCATACGGTTTCCTTTTTCCAAAATATTCTATTTTTTCTTAATATTTATTATCTTATTCTTTTTTAGTTAGACACAAAATGAAGTTATTAATTATTTTCTAATTTATTGTTTATGATAACGTAAATTAAATGATTTTTGTTGATGTTGAATTTTTTATATGTTTCCTCTATATATAAAATGCATAAATTAAAGATTTCAAGGTGTAAGGAGCTATTTATTAGTATATTTTTTTGACAAGGAGATATGTTTATATATAACTCTTTCATGATCATATGATATTGATCATAAAACTCTAGAGTCACTTATTTGGTGTAGTTAATCTTAGTCTTTATATTGGGTTATTTCAATTTTATAAGTTATCTATTCTAGACAATAATATCTAACCTATTCATGTATGTCATTTTTTTCCTAAAGTTAGATACCATTGGTTGTTTCCAAGTAAATTTCAAATTAAACTACAAACTTCAATGTATCATATGCATATTATCTAAATTTTATAAAACATTGAATCAAGAACAAGATTTTTTTTTTAATAAATGAATAACAAAGATGTAGTCAATTGTAGAAAATAAGCTTTCTTAATATAACATATGCTTAAGGTCAACAACAAAATATTAAGATCACCAAAAACACCAAACCAAAATATTTTCAAAACATAAATAGTTCCATGATTATGGATCCAATGTTTTTCACACTATTGAAACTTTTGTATCAAAATAAATTCAAAGACAAGAACTTAATCAATTAAAAAAAAGTGCTTAAGTAATCTGAACATGGTTTAATGAAATGTTTTAAAATGGCATTGGAATTATAAAACATCACAATACACATTAAATATATCATAAGCATATTATGTCGATAAAATCAAAGAATAAATCAATAAATTATTTGAGCATGAGTTAATTACAAAAATTAATAAACAAAAGCAGAAAATACATAACAATAGTTTTGGTCAAGTTGCATAGCATGTTTCAAGTTAAAATGAAGATAAAGAAACAAAAAATAAAGTCTGCATAAACTGTAATAAAAAAATATATGTAGTGGTATATGGAATTTAGTTGCAAAGAAATCATGTGAATTTTTTTTTGAAAGCTAATAAAAATAGCTATATTTAATATAGTTTCTATTTTAGCTATCATCCACCTATCACTAATAACTAGTAATACCAGGGTTGTAAACCATGATAAGGTGTTATAAAAATTAAAGAGAAACGATCAAGATAGATTTAATTTTTTTTTATAATTTTTTTTTTCTTGTCACTTTTAGAATTACAAACATCTTTACTTAGGTTGTGTCCTTAATCATCTATCTTATAATATACAATATAAATGCATGATGTTCTATATACTTAGTTGGTCGGAAACCTATAAGAAATGAAAAATCAAGGAGAACATTGGTTTCTATTGGCATGTCCAAGTAGTAAAAACCAAACAAAACACACAAAAAAAGGAAACACTGCAAACATATAGCATGCAACGTATTGGTTGACTTTATCAAATTTATACATTGTAATCAATTCGATCATTAAAACTTGTTGCATTTTTTTCTATGTTTCCATTTTTATTCACAAAAGCAATCTCAACAAACATTTCCAAAAGTGAATAAGCAGGTAGTAATTTTTGATAGATATGATGAACTTTTTTGAATTAAGTGTGAAGCTACCATGTATTTTGAATCATCATAGCAAAAATGTATAAGTTGGTGTCTTGCTTAGATTGATCTAAATAGATTTTAATTAGTTTTGGGATATTTTCATTCAGGAGTGTTTGATTCAAGATGCAATCTATTTATTCAATCTCTATTTATATGATGCACTTCAATGAATGCTGGTATGAATACATTTGATTCTATTCACAATTTTTGTAATATGCACGATCGTCTGTTGAAGGCATGCCAACCATGATCATGAACTTGTAATCATTTTAGAATGTCTGGAAAGGTGATGCATGAATTTTTTTTCCTTTCAACATTCCTTTAAAATTCAAATCAAAACCATAAATTATCATATTTTGAAGGTGATAAAATTCTATTCTTTGTTTCTAATATATTTTTTACTTTGTAATAAAAGTAATGAGTCAGGGATAGATAATGGCTTCAATATTAATTTTTCTAAAATTTCTCAATGAGATTTTATATACTTATCATTAAATGTATCAAAAAGTGTGGATTGGACTATATGAAGCAAGGGAGTGCCTTTGATCCCATTCATGGCAATGTTCTTGAAAAACATTATTGGCATGTTTGATGTTGACAATATTTTCTAGAGGTGAGAATATAGATATGTGTAGTTGTCATTTATCACAAGCTACAAATAAATTATTTAATGTAAATATTTTGGAAAAGAAGATGTATATGTTTATTCAAAGAAATTAACATTTCAAAATATGAATAACAATAAGTATAATCTTCTAGTAGTAATACATACAGTTGCCATGTCTTCCTTAGTTTCACCATCTTTGAGATGGAGTTCATATTGATTGTAACATTTTTGATACCTGACTATGATAGTAGCTAATAAACCTAATACATATACATTATTTGATTGTACAATATAATGTGTCATGATATCTTGAGTGAGTTTGCATTTGTTGCATACTATTTTAATGTTTTCCACAATTGATTTCATGTTCAAGACAATACAACATTCAACATCACCTATTCGATATTGAATTATATTTTTTATTGAAATTTTTTTGATGTAGAGACTCTTGTTAGGTGAAAAGTGTGGTAATAATTTGTCAATTAATTTTCTTTGAAATTTACTAGTTATTTTTAATTGACAAAATTTAACAACAAAGTTTATATGCACTATTTATGTGTTCGATGGCAAATTTGGATTCTTTATGAAACCAAGATCATAGAAAACCAATACATCACCTTCAAAAACATTACCACACTTATTTTTTGAGATTTAAATAATTTAAACTAGTATACTTTTGCCCTACATTTGCACTGTAATAATAGTTTTGAAATCAAAGTTATGAATACAAATATTTTATATTATCATATGATAACATTTTTTTATTTGAGTTTTAAATGTCAAATGAAATCGAATGTTACATGTAAAAAAATAAAAAAAAAAAAAATTATACATGATAGTGCCCCACAAGAAGCTAGGAAAATGAAAAATTATAGTTTTTGTGGTTTCTATTTCTCTATTTATATTTGTTGGTCAATATTTTATTATTCTGATTCTATTTTTTGCTCGATATTTTGTTGCTTTGCCTCTATTTATCAGTCAATATTTTATTATACTCACATATATAATTTTATATTTGAATTATAAAACCATTATTAGGGTCTTGGATTTTGAGAATGTTAAAGAGAAAAAAATGCAAGAAAAAGAAATTTTTGGTGACCAAAAAAGCTAAACTGTCACAACTAGAAATAAAATCTTACCATTTTGGTGATTTATTTTGTGCTAATTCTACCTCTTGATCAATTTATTTGGATAAATCCATATCTACTTTCTTGGATGCATTTTTTTAAGATCCAAAAACATCTTTGTGAATACAAGAGGAAAAAAAGACATAAAAAAAATTCATAATATAAGTGGTCTATTTTGTTTTTTCCTCTTTGTATTTATCTATTTCCATATTTAGTTTTGTTTATGGATCACAATAAGATCTTTAATATATTCTATATGTGACATTGTTAACCAACAAATAATCATAGAGAAAAGTTGTGAGCATGTAAAAATAATAACTTGTGATATCTAGAAATAAAGTATTACCATTCTGGCATTTTTTATGTCATTTTTGTTTCTAGAACAATGCACATGGTTGGATCCATATCTAGTTTCTTTCAGGATTTTTTCAATGACACAAACATATTTTATATTTCATATAAATACAAAGATAGTATAGTTATAAATAATTCAAGTGGCATACTACACTATTTTGCTTGGATATTTTTTTCTTTTCTCCTTTAATTTTCTATTTAATATTTGCATTAAAAAATTCCATTTTCCAATCATACTTGTCATATGTCAATGACATTGTACAAGATAAATAATTTTTTGGTGTCTCTTGAAAGTTACTGTTGTTATATTGTTACATAGTGAGTCAAAGTCAACTTTATTTATGGTCTATTCAATAGGCATTAAAAATGCTAAATTGAGTATTTAGGATATCTATATTTTTCAAAAAATGATCTATTAAAGTAACTTCATGTGTTGTTGGCATGTTTGATATTAAAGAGTAACCATGCCTATACATTGTTTTTATAAGTTATTGTCTAGGTGTTGGTCACTAAAGCATGTCAATATTGAAATCACCAATAAATATGATATTGGTATTAGGTGGAAATTTAGTAGATGTTGTTTATATAAATATCAATACATCATTTATTGGGGCATTTAGGACTAAGTAAATATTTACTATCTATATCAATGTAACTAAATATGATATATCACGTGTCATAGTCTTCATATTCAATGTAGCAAACACGTTGATGTTTCTCAATATAATGGTTTTTCTAAAGCATGACATTATCCCATGCACATTGATTGACAAGTGATCATCAAAGTTCTGTGTAAAAACAAAACTATTTTTATTTACATAGTTATTGTTTCTTGGGAACATAAAATGTTTGCATCCATAAATTCATAGTCATGTGTTATGCATTCTAGATTCAATCACAAACTTCATTTATTCAATGAGAAAATACTGAGACTATTATATGTTTTAGGGACATTTGTAAAAAGAAAAATCCATTGTGTATAAATTTCTAGTCTTTGCATCTCAACATTTAATTTATCGCATATGAAAAATTTCTTAGGTTCTAACTTACTCAAAAAATACAATGATTTAATGTATTTTACTTGTTAAAGTGCAATATAGATAAGTCCATGGTGCTTGACACCAATATGATCAAATTCTAATGCATCCATTGTAAGGCCTTGTGATCTATGTATTATTTGAGAACATGTTATTTGTATTGGAAACTATTCACATATGGTGGATATTATTTTCTTACTGTAAATTTTCCTTGAAATTCTTTTTATTAGAATCCAATTTTTAGGAATATGGTCATTGTATAACCTCTGTATTTTTTTTAAATTACAACACTCCAATTTTAATGTCATCGAATTGTATCTAGATTATGTCTAGTTGTCCATGCATATAATGCTTTATAATTTCATCAGTATAATTGACAAATCCATCTTGTATATCATAGTTTTCACAAACTAATTATGCCAATATGTTTGGTTTTAGAATAATTATGTTAGGAAAGTAATCATTTTGATTATTTTTAATGATTTCATCATAAAAAATTACCTTTTTATCAACAAAATTCAATATATACATTTGTTCATCGAGAGCACAAGTATTTTGGCATTGTGTTTTTTAACATCATCATTCTTGTGAATCAAGTGTGGAATTTTTGGGTCATAAAGAAGATATCTATAGCATGTGTTATTCAAGTATTCAATGTCTAATATTATTTGTTGACAATTTTTGATGTGTTTTGGGATGGAATTAAATTGAATATCAGTTTGCCAAATGACTTGTTAGAGCTAAAATCATTTTACATTATCAAGCCAAAAAGTGTATGGATTTTTTTCTCCATGCAACAATCGTTGTTGAAAAACTCACCTATCTCAAATAGGCTCTATTTGGTAAATATCACCAACAAATATAATGTCAATGTTTGAAAATGGATTTATGGGTGTATGTGTTATCTATTGAAGTCTTTTGTAAATATTTCAAAGCATTTAACTTCTTAGTAATGATATTTCATTAGTAAGCAACATAAATAATTGTTGATAGTGTTTTCTCAATGTATGCAAAGTGTTTGAATCCAATGAAATCATTTATATTTGCATATAGAATTTGACAAATAGAATTTTTAATTAGACCATTTATGTTGTATGTTTCTTTGTCATTGTATGCAATAATCAGAAATTCTATTTTAAAAATAGTAGTTTCAAGTTCCTTTTTGTAAATACACATCAAAGTTTCATTTATCAATTTCACACTAAGTTCTTTTCATGTGCTTAGTCCACCTATTAAGAACAAATAGATTGGATTGTCTGGCTCTAATGCTTTTTTGATTTAATGTATTTGACAAAAGATTTTTGTTCTTTATTTAGTTTCTTTTGAAAGTTTAAGTATTCTTCTTTGCTTATTAAAAAAAAATGTTTGGTTGTTTGAAAAAAAATTAAATGTTGATCATTGACTAGTTTTTGATTTATTATGCAATGCAAATCACAACCTATGTCATATGCATCAATATTATTATTGATTTTATTCTTATTTTATATCATCAACAAGAGCAAATAAAAAACTAGAAGAAATATCTAAATTCTTTGCAACAGTACAAATATTACCCCATTTTGTTATGGACTTTGTAATAAACATGATTTCAATCCTTGTTACTTGTCTCTTATGATCAAGGTATGCATTACTTCAAGTTTTAAAGTTTTTTTTAGTGTCTTTTCATTATCATGATAATGTATAAACAACATCATCTTTTCTTGATAATAATTTTTAGGATCTATGTGGATATTGTATCTAACATGTCGAATGATGTATGATATTTTTTCATTTTATTTATTTACATATTTATCTAGTTAATATGCAACAGATTCAACCAAACATATATGTTTTAACTGTGTTAGCCTTGAAATAGATTTATCTATAGGAGAAGCACATATTATGTCCTCTAAAGTGTCTGGCTCTTGTGCTAATAGTTTTGGACTTTTTAAAATGTATGTTTTTATTACCTCTTGAGACATGTTTATGAAAATTCTTTTTCTTGAACTATGATTAAAAGGCAATGACAGTACAATGTGAATTACTTGGTAACTAGACATTTTTTGATATTTTAGAATCAGATTTACCAATTTTTTTATGTCTTACAATTTATTATCATTACTATGAAAAATTTTAGTACACACTTTCTAAAATGGATTCATCAGTGTATGATCATTTTTTTTAATATAAGAGCAATAATATGTTACAAAAATATATGCATCAAGAATTAATCATTCATCTATGTTAGCATACCATAATACTGAGATATCTTTTGTAAATGCATTTACCCAAGTATCTAATGGATAGATTTTTAGATTTATAATGGGACATGAAATATAAGGTCATAATGAGAATATGTATCTTATTTCCTAACAAGTTTACTTCTTGTAATAGCATGTGGAATGTGGTGTCTTTGTTATACTTTTTTTCTTAAGTTGAGAAAAAAATCATGTAGCATATTTGTATAGATCGTTGGTTTCATCCAATGGCTCTAATATTCTATTTTATTACATTAGAGGCAATGGAAAATTGAATCTCTAATGAGAATATCTATGTTTTTTACATGTGATTGTATGATGATGTGTTTGTATTTTAGCCAAATTGCTATCAAGTAATGCTGAATCACAAGATATGAATTTGTCTAAAAAATCTTTGATTTCATCATTGGAGAAATCTTCATATACATGTGATCCTATATACAAAGCATGAAATCCAAATTCTCATTTCCACTATATTGAAATTCAGTCACAAAAAAACAATCCAAAACCTTTACAAAAAATTATTTATTTCGTAACAACATTTTTTTAATGCATTGGATCTATGGTTAAAGTAACGACTATAGAGAATAGGGTTTTTTCTTATCATTTTATAAATATTTCCTTTTAAAATGATTTTTTTTTCATTTATTTAAAATTAATGGAGTTAATTTTTGCAATGCATGGCAAAAACATCTCCCGATAATATTGAGCACTTGTTATAGGAGTAAAAAATGTCGGTAGGCACAATTGCCTAATTATTGCACAAATATTTTTTTCTTGAGTTTTTAAAATAGTCAGGTGATGTTTGAATGATTTTGAAATATATAAAATATATTATCAATTTTAAGATTTTCTCTATACTATCTTTATTTTGAGCATATTTGGAGCAGAGTTTTTGGTTCTTTTAATTTGACTTTGTGTATGCATATCCAAGCATAAGATGATACTTGATTTTTTATTTCTTGTATAATTATTTTAATATATTTGAAAAAAATGTTAGTTATGTGAGTCATAATTTAATTTTATTTGCATGTAAAATTTGCCACAACAATCTCATTGCTAATTTTTGGCTATGACATTTATCATTTTTCATCATGACTATCAAACTGATGTTTGGCTAATAAACTAATAAAATTCAATAAGCTTGGGACCAGATCATCTACACTAAAGTGCTGAATTTATACATGTCATATGCTTCAAACTAATGAAAAGTAACATGGTTTGAATCCTTTAATGGGTAATTTTTGAAATGATCTTGATAATTGTAGATCATATATGGATTGTGCTTCAACAAAACCATGCACCAAAGATTCAGTAATAAGATTGGAAATAATATTAGATGTGTCATCATCAAGAGGCACAACTTTGGAAATAATATTTTATTATCAAAGATAGTTTCCCGACCTCTGTCAATAGTAATGTTTTATTTTTTGTACAACAATACTCGATAAAGTTGTTGAAAATGCTTTCATGATGCATGCAGGCCTTACATTGTTTGTTAAATATGATTTTTTGTATTCCATCTTGAATTTTATATTTATTACAATTCTTTTTCTATCATTCATTTCTCTATACAATGTTTTTTTGGATCAATTCAAATTAAATTGGAACATTTATAGTTCTTCCTATGAGGCCATATTTTGAATGTTTATATCCAAGCTCTCATATTTATGTAAATGGCATTCTCAAAGCAACCACTCTTTCTTCTAAAAATGTTAATTTATTTACAATAGCATTTTTTCATTTCTTCTAATGTTGAAAGGAAAAAAAAAATGTCAAAACTTTTCCATTTTAAAGAGATCTTTTACATTGTTTTCATATTTTTTCACCTAATGAAAGTTTTTTTTTTTGTATATCTACAAAAATACAATTAAATGCTTTGAAAATGTTAATTTCAACTAAAATGATATCCTTTTTGAAATATAATTATTCATAAAATACATAATCATGAATGGGTGAGTCTTTGATTTATTTTAGATAATTGTTTCTTATTTTTATACTTTGGCAATCATGTTGTGTGAATGTCAAGTATTGATTTTTCTTGTAGCATATCATAAATTTCACTGATCGTAATGATTTTTGACATTTGTGTAATTTTTTTTTCAATATTTCCATCAAATGTTTTTGTTTCTTTACTCATGTATGGTTTATTTAAAGCAAAGTAGTGAAATATGATGTATCTTTGTAAGCTCATACATTTCTCTAATAGAAGGTTCCATTTCATATTATTTTTAGTTCAAAAGGACCTTGTTCTTCTTTCAATACCTTTGAAAGTATTGGAACCTAGAAACCCTCTCTAAACATCCATTGGAATTTCATATGTAATCCAATATCTATGAATTATTTGTAATAGCTCATAATGAGTATGAAATGTATCTGACTCAAAGCAAATAATGGTATACATTTTCTATGGACTAGAACAATTATAAAATATTTGTGAAATGTTTTTGGTTCTTGCTGACTATAATCAAATGTTGATTTTAGAATGTTTTAAAGACATGAACAATAAAATTCATTACATTGATTTTTTATTTCTTGATATGGAATTCTAATTTTTTAAATGTACATTTTCTAGTAAAAAAATATTCCAGGCTCTTATTTTTTGTCCTATTCATAAATCCCTAAAGAAGTAATTGCATTTATATTTTCCACAACAATCTCATTGCAAATTAGCTGGCCATATATCAACAAACAGCATGACCATCAAACTCATGTTTGGCTAACAAACTAATATAATTGAATAAGCTTTCACCAAACATGAGCCTAGAGTTCTTGTTTTATACATGTCATATGTTTCTAGTTAATGAAAAATAACATTTTAATACAAATAAGGTTTTTTACAAATATTTGATAATTTTGTATTAGAAATAGAGTTGCGGTTCCATAATTTTTTTGCAAAATAATGGTTTAAAATGTCCACGGGTGAGGGTTATGTCATGAAATAAGATCAAATACAATAGAATACAACTATTTTTATTTTAAATGTATATAATTATTTTTTGGTCAGATACCAAACATAAACATGCACATTTAATCATTTACATAACAACTAAATATAAAATATGTGACTCGAAAGAACAATCTCACATTAATTTGTAAGCTCATTTGCATAAACTCTCATTTGATGAAAGTAAGTGATTTTGTCATGTATTTAATGAAAAACATATAATATATCTAGATTTAATTGATTTTAATATGATTATTTTGCTTTTGCATCCCCATTATTCAAATAATCCATAAAATAGTCAATGATCCCAATTTATAACATTCTTGATGTGTAATGGAAATGCAATAAGAGTTGAAATGCATAAAAAGGGAAATCACTGGCAACACAATTGAATTATGCAATTCTAATAATATTTTCATCATCTAAGGCATCATCAATAGTTACAAAAACTTAAGTTTTTTTATCACCGATATGTATCTACATCAATGTCTTTATTCGAACAACCCAATCTAATGCCATTTGTTTTTATTTCATGATTACTTATATTATTTATTTATTTTTATTTTTTTTCCTATAATAAAGAATAGGCTAAACTATCAATAAATTAGATGCCAAGTTTAAAACAACATCAACTTTCTACTAGTCTTGCTTGCCATAGGAAAATGAATCTACCTAACAAGATATTTATATTATCATTTAAGAATATAAAATAATGGCCAATGACCACTATATTTATGTTGTCAATGATAAAAATAAGTGATCATTATTTAAATATACTTAACCTTTTTTACATAACTTGCTCAAAGCCTCAGCTATCTTCCACCATGAGAAAAGCTACATGTTTTAATAACTAATGATATTAATTTTTAAAAAAAAAAGTAAAAACATTTCATTAATACTTTGTTTTGTAATAAAATAAAAATCAACACCAGCAATAGCAAAGTAATAAAATATAGTTAGATTGATTACAACAAACACACCTAGTTGTACCCATCCCACCAATCACAATCCTTTACATTAAAAAAATACTTTTCTCATCTTTTTGTTTTCTTTTTTTTAGATGAAAAACCAATCAAATATTCACAAAAATTTGTACAAAGAAAATAAATCAAACAAATATATTTTTTATTTAATATAATTATCATTATTTTTCCTATTTTAATCATATGGAAATAAAATATATGTCTACGTATAACATTTTACACATGAATTAATAAATGGATTAGATGTGTGAATCAACACACATCATTACATCACTCTCTCTCTCTCTCTCTCTCTCACACACACACACACACACACAAACACACACACACACACACACACACACACACACACACACACACACACACACACACACACACACACACACACACACACACACACACACACACACACACACAAAAAATATATTATTAAAAATAGATTATGATAATAATATATACTTATTATGTAATCTTAAAAATATATTACATACTATGTTTCATCAGTGTAACAACTTTAAAAATGAATCAAATATGTGAATCAACAAGCATTATTAAATTAATATAATAATTTGAAAAAACTAATATAATTTTTGATAGATCAAGGGAAAATGAACCCTTACCATATATATAAAAATATTCAAAAAAAACAAAAACTAAGGAGAAATAGAAAATGCATGATGTCAATCCATTCAAAAACCCATAAAATTTACCAGAAAAAACCCAACAAGCACACATGCCTAGAATACATAAGCCCAAATGTAGAAAAGAGAAATATTGTCAAAAAAATAAAAAAAATACACGTCTATAAAATATGTTTGACTCAAGTCCTCTTTTACAACACACCTCTACACTCATCATCTACCACATAGTGGAAAAAACAAGCAGAACTATAGGAGGGCATCAACTATTGAATGCACCACTGCATGGCTCTAGAAAAATCCCATCTTGGAATTATACTACCTCCACCAATAAAGACAATATGAATAGCTTAGATCGATACCTTTTTTATAATCCTTAAATAGAAATTGACAAGTGTTGAGGCCACCTCCACTAGTCTAGTAGATTTAGATTGATCTAGCATGAGGTCTAAGGAAAGGATGAATACTTCAAAGAAAATCTCATAGTAATAACCATAGAATAAGAAATAGAATATTGATGAAGGCTCTCCAACATAAGAACATAACATTATTTAAGCTTATGGAAAACACAAAGTAGAATTAATCCCAACCATTGCTCTTAAGAGAGAAAAAAAAGGCCATCCCAAAACTGCTTGAAAGATAACCAACCAACCTGATAACTCATTGAGGATCCCAAACCAAACCAACACATGCACCAACTTTGAAACTGCAATATGATCTCAAATTACATCAAAAATATTTATAATGATATTTTTGAAGAAGGAAACCTTAAAATGTGGCATAGATGTGCATATGAAACATGATCACAAAATGTCATTTCCCATTTTTTAGAAAACACAAAGACAATCAGTGAGAGTAAAACACAGTCTAAAAATGAATAATCCATTTTAGAATGAAAGAAACTACAAAGAGGAGAGTGCATATTATGAATTTATGCTACTAAAAAATATAATGAAAAAGTCTAATCACATAAATAATAATTGATGGTAAAACAAACATCAAATCAAGCATCTAATTAAGCACCCCAAAAAAATGTCAAGCCATAATTATGATATAATCCAATAAACACATAAAAAAGAAAAATAACGTCACCTCAAACATTAATGAAATCAAAGGCTTCCAAACCTAACCAACATGTGGTCACCATGATTCAAATTTAGCCAAAAGCAGCCACCCATAACATAAAATCTTTATTATAATTATATCACTAACAAATATTATATTAAATAATATAGATAGTATCATTGAAGCATCACCATCGTCTATTTTTTATTAACAACAATACAAAAATAAAAAAAACCAATTTTTGAATAAATAAATATGAACATAACATATGGAAAACAAATCCTAAAATCAAAAATATTTATGTATAATTAGAAATATGATAATTTAAATATCATAATCTAGACCTAACTAACATGCACATGCATATGTTTCTTTTAATAATCACCCATAGGAAAAGGTCAGTGAGCAAATGCCACACCAAAAACATCTATATTACACACCTTTTCAACTTGAACCCTGGTTCCATAGAAAATTGCATAAACATTGCGAATTGAAAATAACCTAGATTATTTCACATTGAAAGTGATTCATTTTTTGTTAAATAAATTTTCAAGTAAAACAAAATAATAACTGAAAGAATGACGCATTAATAAATATCGACCACCTCCCTTCATATTTGGATTAACACTGTTATGGTGTCACTTTAAATTATCTTAATTTTCTAAATTAATAAAAATGTTTTTGATTAATATTTTAATAATAATTACATGCATAATAATTTATTATTGCAAATTATTTTTTTAATTTCCCTATGTTTTCCCCTTGATATACAAAAAATATATTTTTAATACAAAAATTTCACATTTTCCTTGATTAATGTTGACATCAAAATATTTTATCCAATGTGAACTCATTAAATTAATTTATTTTATATCTTTAATAAATTTAAAAATATTATTAATTAATAGCATGGACATCAGTTTTAATAACTTATATAATGAAGTAATTTACACTAGTGTGATCTGCATATAACTATTCAAATAGATTTTGACTACAAAATGTACAATGCAGTGTAGATTGCTTGCCATGTATTACTAAAGGATTTGTGTTACTAGCAACATAATTTAGTTTAATTACTGCATATGCCCAAAATTTTGAAACCACTAACCATGTGGTGCATTTCAATTCAATCCACTGCTCATTTTTCACATCTAATTGTTGATAGTTGTCCAGGGAGCAGACATATGGATGCTAGTGGGACCCATGTCTTTATTACACCTAGTTTTTAGTGAGAGAAACGTGTTGCATGATAAACAAAATAGAATATAATTCTTATTTAATTTTATGAATTACTCTAATTTTATTTGACAATGCAAGTATTTTTCTTTTATTGATCTAAAATACAATCATTTTCATAAGAAATTAGTCATATCACTCTATTTTATCAAATAGGAATACAATAAACCATTTATTTTGTATTTATTAAATTACAAATATTTAAAAACTAATATTAAAATGAAAAAGTGCTCAATTTTCATTGGTTGCACATTCCCTATGCAAATTATTAGGTTTAACTGATTGCAATAAATATATGTTGCACAAGTACTAATAAGAAGTCTAATTACTTCTAAATTGAATGAGTTGGTTTCTTATTGAATCAATATGTGTGTATTTTTGGTGATCCTTTTCTACAAAAAATGTTCGAACAATGAGTTTAGATTTTTTTTGGTGATCCTCTTTTAAACCAAATGACCAAAGAGTAAGACAAAAAATGAAATTTTCATATGTGATTATTTTGGAATATTGAAATAAAGCATTATTTAATTATGGAAAAAGTCCATTTAATGGCATTATTGGTGTTATATACTAAACTAAAATAAATAAACCATATTTTGATGAAATTAAAATTCTACATGATAATTTACAAAAAAAATTATATATGATAATGAGAAGAAATAGATAATGATAAATATTTGATATATACACATACACATACATGTACACACATACCCCCAAAAATTTATTTATGATCATATCCTTTGAAATAAATACTTAGAATACACTCAAAATGTTGCATAAGGTTATGATTGTATAGGAAATTAAGTAGTCTTCAAGTATATTATCTTTCTTGAACTTTTTTAAAAATAATTCAAATTTTCTTTCATATCATATCTGATAAAGGGTAATAAAATATGTTATATGGGAGACATTAAATACATAAAATAAAATAAATCCCCTACATTATACATTGATGTCTATTTTTTGAAGATGAAAATAAAGTTATTATAATTTGTAGAATCAAAGAATTTCAACATGAGAAAGAAAAATAAGTTTTAACATGGGAGGAACTAAGTTTGATACCTAAGGCAAGAGAGTATAAAATATGTTATATGGGAGACCTTAAATACATAAAATAAAATAAATCCCATACATTATACATTGATGTCTATTTTCTGAAGATGAAAATAAAGTTATTATAATTTGTAGAATCAAAGAATTTCAACATGAGAAAGAAAAAGAAGTTTTAGCATGGGAGGAACTAAGTTTGATACCTAGGGCAAGAGAGTATAAAATGTAGATACATAAGTCTATTAAAATGTAGGTGAAAATAAGTCACAAGAGACAACCTAAAATTTTTAGGAAATTAAAGGGATACAAAAATAATACAACTATAAACATGAACACTATTCATAACTATACTTCAAAACTTGAATTAACATGACTTGATTATTGAGTAGATATCCATCTCATATTTTTAATACAGCATAATTTTTTTTTAAAAAAATTCATTGATTTCTTATGCATGTTTCTTACTATGAAATAATATCACACATGAATTTATTTATCTTGTTATTACCCAATTTCATTTCCTAATTGAAATATTTTATACCTAATAAATAAATTAAACCACTCGATTAATATTTATGCCAAACATATGAACATTGATGAAAATAAATTGTAGTTTTCCTCCCTCCATATAAGGTACTAATAAGATAGGAAATAAAAAGTTATAATTTTCGATAATTTCCTAATTCATTAATGCATCTGAATATTGAGTCGGTGAAAATTCCAATTTTCCTCAAGGGAAAAACTAAAATAAATGTGGGATAATCCATTTCTCTATCACATGTAATCTTTTCATTTATATACATTATATCTATATTTTATATACTTATACCTATGATGTCTACATGTGTATTTTTCTATGTTTCCATGATTCATGTCACAAAAAATATTGTGCCTTTCTTATTTACTATAATTTATGTTATGTTCAAAAAATTTATGCATTGCTTACTGTTACAACCTAAAATTTCACCCTAGAGAAGTCAAGTAGACATTATAAATTCTATGATAACATGGAACTATCTCTCTTCATAGACAAGATACTACAATAGATAGATTTGTAGGTTTGAAAGGGCTAGCTCCATTGATTTATATTTTAGGCTCACACTACAATAGGCTAATCACTATTGGTGGTGAAAAGGGAAGAATGAGACATAAAATAAACCATTGTTAATGAGGTGATACACCAAAGGTAACTCCAAGTAACACACTCATATCTTCACCAATAAATAAGACTACCCAAACCGACCTTAACTCTATGTTATTATAGCATAAGTAATTATCATAGAGGTAGATTATTATGCATACCTAAAGGTGGGTGAAAAGAATTTTTGATACTAGAAATCACTAGTCCCTCTCCTAACAAGCACATGCACTATATGAAACCTATTAGTAGAGATATCACTCAAATAAAACATGCAAGAGCATAATGAATGAAAGGATAATATATTCATCACTTGTTAATCACATAAACCAATTAAAACACTTAAGCAAGAGATTTTAGATAATGAATAAATTTAAAAAACATTATTTAAATGCAAATGAGGTGTCAAACCTAGAATGTCTTTGCCATACAAATTGTAAATCCATTACAAATCCAAAAGGACTTGAATATATATAGCATAGGAGAGGAGAGAGAATAAGAAAAGCTCAAGGGTCACAAGGCCAAGTGTTAAACTATGAGAACTAGTTATAATTATATAGAATGAAGTGTATAATAATCTATGAAGGTATTCCTCAAATTGGCATAGAGAGTCTTCATGTTCTTTCTTTAAAACTACCTTGATGATGAGTCATCCACTTGATTATCTAAAATTGCCATAGGAATCCTTAACACATGATTTTATATGAAAAGGTGTAAATGAGGTTAGTGCAGGTAATCTAAACCTCTCCAACTGATGGAATCACCCTTGTAACTTGTCATCCACTCTTTGTAGTCATTTATTAGCTATCTAGGCTTGAATCTTTACCTTTATCACTTAGGTAACATGTAGTTTCTCAAATAAAGCTTGTTGAAGAGAAGTAAGGAATCTCAATTACACCTAATTTTTACTTTGGTATATCATATATACATATATATATATATATATATATATATATATATATATATCTTCATAAAATTCAAAATATACTTATCACTTACAATCTTGAATAGTCGCCTTACCTTCTCAATATCTCATTTAGACTACCTACAATGAATGGTCTTACAGAGAGATCTTCATGCACAACCAGGGTGATAAATGAGTTTTAGGAGTTAGTAAAATTCTATAAATACCTTCTAAAATGGTTATCACTTGTCCATTCTCTTCTATACCTGAAATACACTTCAAATCCTACAAAAGATAGATAAATAAGCCTATCCATACAAGTGATAGTATAAAATAATTGGCTAGTAGAGAGATTTAGAGAGTGATAGACAATTACAAATTAGTTTTAAGACTGATTTAATCCCTATAAATTCATTTTCAACCATATATTTCTCATTTGGTTCACACAAGAGTTTTAGGAGGGTTTTGGGTCATTTAGACTATTAACAATGGTTCATAAAAGTTAGACATCCAAACTTATAACTAATTCTAAAAACATGGATTATAGGACCCCACTGAAATTTCCCCAAGTTATGGAGGTCTCATTCACATGGTCCATATATATGTGAGCAAAATAAATTGGCCTCTTGAGCTCCTTCTTGCATTCTGAGTAGGCCTAATACATTTTTAGGAAAAAATGGTCAATATTGAGATTCTCTCTAAAAACCAATGTTTCAAAATAATGTTCCATTCTCCTAAATGGTTTCTCAAATTATTTTTAAAGTTAATATGGTCTTATGAATGATTTTATTCACCTTTAGGGTTTAGGCCTAGTTATAGGACTAATATGCCTAATTATGTCTAACTGTCTATATAGCCACCTATTTGTTATCCAATGGATGTAAGGCCTATGAACACTTATTTTAAACTAAATAATATTGGAATTAAAACTAGTGATATGGTGGAGTGAATCAATTTCCATATTAAAATCCTTCAATTCCACTTATCATCCATGAAGCATTCATTCACATACATATATTGACCAATTCATAAGCAAGTATATATAAAAGAAATCAACATAAGAACATAAGTGATATGTGGGAAACCCTAGTGGGTAATAAAACATAATAAAACATATATTTAAATATATTATAATAATAAATTAATAAAAATTTAGTGATGCACTAACCCCATAAGGAGTACCAACCCCTTACTAGTCAAGCACCAACTCAACTTGTCCTTTAGCAAGCACCAATTTGCAAGGAGGCACCAATACCTTAGGTAAATAAGAAAAAAATAAGATACATAGTACCTATTATAACCTTTGGACACCTATTTATCTTTCAAATTAATATGACCACCTTCATTTTATCTTCTCAGTGTTCTATCTCTCTCAACAGTCTATTAGGCCTTCTCACTCAACTAGCCCTTTCCTTGGTACAATTAGGTCATATGAACTTGATCATAACATATAAAAACATAGTTAAATATTCATGAAATATTAAACACACATGTATTATATTCTTTAATCCCTCTATCTAGTTTCCAAAAATTTATATCATTCTCTCATATCCTCAATATTCTAACTAGTTAAATTAGGCCTATTAGACCTTCTTTTTATACTTGACTCTTGCTCTCACCCATAGTGGTTGGAATTAAATATTTAAATAATTGTATTACATTTTATATATATCAAAAAACATGTTTCACAAGTCAAAAAAAAAATAATACATAGGTCAGTCACCATCCATAAGGACCAAAATCACCATTAGGCCTAATAGAGACCTAATGCAATTAGGCCTTCTCAAGGCACATGTTTCACTTAGACCACAATGGAAAATATTGATCCATAAAAAATATATGAAAAAATTAATAAATTATTAATTATGCCCATGATAATCTCAAATTAGGTCCCCAACACCTTTTATGTCATTTCACTTCTTGAACTACATTATTAGGTCTACTTGTAATTAGGTGCACATACTACAAAAAAGTCTGTCTTGAATATCTGAA
Source organism: Torreya grandis (assembly GCA_037957365.1). Classification (NCBI taxonomy): domain Eukaryota; kingdom Viridiplantae; phylum Streptophyta; class Pinopsida; order Cupressales; family Taxaceae; genus Torreya; species Torreya grandis. Next base: position 3,486,953 of record JARHVA010000285.1, on the reverse strand, counting down.
GTATAAAGTCAAATTTGACACTTATCCATATTAAAAAAACAAATGGATATATCCTGTAATTAATTTATGGTCATCACCATGTCCATTATATTTAATCATATAGGGTAAAAGACTTCAAACTAATCACTTTCATTTCCTCACTCAGAACTACAAACAGGCTTCAAAACCTAGTCAACAACCTTTGAATTTTATTAATTTAATAGGAGATTATCATGAATAAAGATACATAAAAATTAACATATTATAAATATATAAAAACTTCATGATCATTTTATTCTTCAAATCTATGCAAAAATACTTAAGAACACCATTATCACTCACACATAGAAAACTACCTTTAGCTCTAAAAACACAGTCATGAAAACTAAGACTTAGATCACCTGTGTGAGAAATTTTATGAAATTATAATGGGTTTATATGATATTTAATAATCCTTATAAAATATTTAAATGTGTGTGTGTGTGTGTGTGTGTGTGTGTGTGTGTGTGTGTGTGTGTGTGTGTGTGTGTGTGTGTGTGTATATATATATATGTATATATATATTATAAATTTTAATATGAATATTGGTCTTACAAGCCAATCTCATGTCTTCACCCTAAACAGGGCTCACTATGTTAGATAGGTCACTTTAAGAACAACTTTTTGATTATGTATGAGCATCACAAAAAATTGTATTTAAGTGGAAAAAGTGATATAGGTATTTAATAATTACCCCATATCATATGGAGAAACTTGAGAGTGTATTGTACATGATATAGTAATAAAAATAGTTAATCTAATACATTATGATCTATTTAAAATAATATCTTTCATATCAAGTCATTATGAGGATTTTAGGAGGGTTTAGACTGCCTCCCATTCTTATCAATCATTCATAAAGGATTGCCCCTCAAATCCAAAACTAATTCAAGTAAATTTGAGATATGAATCTTCCAAAACTACCATGATATTTTTGGATCCTAATGCAAAGTTTTCACATGCCAGTGGGCCTATGAAAATTATTCTTAGGTCTATAATACCTCATTCTTTGCACATAAAGAACCTTAACACTAATTTTCATGCTTTATCCTTTAGAATTTGACCTCAAACTTGGTTAATAAACTTGATACAACCTATAAAACCTAGTTAAATTTTCTCATGATCTATGGAACCTTGGAAAATTTTATTTACCCCTCATTAGTCCACACTAGGTATCTTTGCACATTAGGCCTTGAACTGCTAGTCATACTTAAGCCTTGAACACACTTTAAAACTTATTTCAATGCTATTAATACCTCATACTTATGTTATAAAACCTCATACCATGATCACACACTACTAATATTATTTTCACAAGTCTCATAATACTCATCTCAATATGATACGAGGCCTATGCCTTTTTACTGGGTTTTTTCATGCAAGGTCTAAGCCTCAAAACTAATGTTGGAACTCTTTTGAAGGCATCATTGCCTCTTTCACAAGTTTACACAACTTTATATACTCTCTCATTCTTGTACTAATATAATTCACTAATATTTACTATGAATTATGTAGACACCTTCTCATAGGGAAATATTAGGCTTCTCAAGACACTTAGTACTCAACAATATGCTTTCCTTGTATCTTCATCTTGAAAAATGTCATAAAATTCAAAAAATTTACCAAGTTAGCTTCAAATTATCTCTCAATAAAGAGAAAACATTTTGCCTTCAAATTAACTCTTGTCATAAGACTCCTTGTCACATACCACTTCACCATGCATGACATCAACTTTGAATTTAACATTAATGACCTCCATCTTGACTTTGACATCATTGATAACATCAATGACACAATAATAAAAAAAAAGAACATTCCTCAATAATCTCCACCTTTGTCATTGATGGAAAACACTCAAACAAAGTTGATCATTCTCATCTCCCCAATCTAACACTTTCTCCCACTTTGACATTAATGACAAAGGGTCAAGTCTTAAAAAATAACTGATCCTTGGACTTGGAATAAAAAACCTTATTCTCTCTAAACATCATTCTTTATTTATATTTCAATAGCTAAACACAGATTAAATCATACATATCTTCTTGGCAAACACACCTATTCTTGGAGCATGATCAGCTCCCCTTATCTCTATGAGGTTTTTAGACATTGTCATAAATGTGACTTGTTTATTCAAATCATCATACAAATGCTTTGTAACTCATCTCCTATAATCACACCTCTAATCAAATTATTGACTAAATTTTTTAACTAAACCAATGAGTACAAATCTCACTGTAAGACCAAGCATCCTTCATGCTTCTGCTCACTAGCTAAGTGCCTCCATGAAGCCTAATGGAGTCATCACTTCTCTATTAGGTATTAAAATAACATTAACTTAGGAGATTCCCATATCTCCATGTCCTTACTATAATGAACTTTTTTCATGATAATCTTAGGCTTGAATTCTTCAATCTCGGTTTGAAAAAAATTATGCCTTGGTTTATTTGTCTTGGCTTCTTCATCCATAATCTAAGCTGGTAGGGATAATTATTAACACTTATTTGCATCTAAACTATGCTCTACCATGTCAAATATCCCACATAGACCTGTATATTGGTCATTATTCACCTTATCTCTCTTTGATTTCCACTCATTATCTTTCCTTCTTTGTTGGACTCTAGGAGCCTCAACTTTCTTGTTTTGACTTGAGAATCCATACTTACAGAACTTTGGAATATGACCAACATTTTGAAAATTGAAACACACTATCCTTTTTGATAGAAACACACCATGACCCATACCTCTTGTTTGGTGACTCTCCTCATAGTTCCAAGCATGTTCATTTTTGGAGGGCCTTCTACAATGCCTTTCTCTATGAATTTTTTTTTACATGAATAAAAATAACCATTGAATGGATTAGCATACCTTATAGTATTAGGTTTCCTAATAGGATTAGTCTTCATTTTGTTAGCACCATCATTCCTCAATGTAAAATGTTCTTTTGTTCTTGAAAAAATTCCTCCTATAATCATACTTTCTAAAGAATTTATTTCTTTTATCAAACATATAGGACTTCTTTTCATCATCATGACCTTCATCATACTCTAATCATCTTTTGTCATATGATTATGAGGGAAATTGTTAGCAAAGTGTCCAATCTCTCCACAACTAAATCACTTGAAGGAAAACTTACCTTTGTATTTACCTGAACCTATTTTAAATTTTCTTATAAACATAACTATCAACTCATCATCACCAATATCATAATGATCATTGTATTTGAATTTATTACCTTGTGTCTTATTCTTTTTTGACTTATTTTCTACCTTGAATGCAACTTCTTTCTTTATAGGTCTTCCTTTACTTGTCCTCATCTCATAGGCTATTAGGTGCCATGAAGTCCATCCATCTCTAGCTTGTCTATATCTTGCATCTCTTCAACAAAAGACACTTTAGAATCAACCCTCAATAAGTAGGTTACAATGGTATCATCTTCATTCATTCTTAGGCTTTCAAACTATCTTCTATGGGTTTGAAACATAGCTAGATTAACCTTGGGTTCTCCCTAGTTAATAGTATTAAAAATTTTCCACATTTATTTAGCATACATATAATGCATCACCTTTATAAGTTTTGTCCCAGATAGGCCACACATAATACCATTCGTAGCTTTCCAATTGTTGTCACTAGCCTTATTACCTACTACATCTGGAGGAGGAATTGGAGGTGCAATATATCCATCCAAAATTGAGTTCCAAACATCATAAAATTGAGACATCAAATATGTATTCATCGTAACACTCTAAAAATAATAATTGGATCCATTAAATAATGGAGCCTTTCTTGTAGAGAAACTACCTTGATCTTGACTAGCCATCCTTGATTATTTAGGATCTATTTTAGGCTATTATGCCTCATTCAAATAAATTATATCTAACACCAAATTTTTTAAGTAAAACTACTAAGAGTGGGGGGTGAATCATTTTCCTTAAAATAATCATTTAATTTCACTTATCATCCATGAAGCATTCATTCACATGCATTAACCAATGCATAAGCAAGCATCTATAAAGTCAATCAACATAAGAACATAAGAGATATGTAGGAAAACCCTATTAGGAAATAAACCCCCTAAAACATAGCTTGGAAACTACTAAGAGTGGGGGGTGAATCATTTTACTTAAAATAATCCTTTAATTTCACTTATCATCCATGAAGCATTCATTCACATACATTAACCAATGCATAAGCAAGCATCTATAAAGTCAATCAACATGAGAACATAAGATATATGTAGGAAACCCTATTAGGAAATAAACCCCCATAAAACATAGCTTGGAATAAAATATTATAATAAATGAATCAAAACATATTAAGGCACCAACCCCACAAGGAGCACCAACCCCTTACTAATCAAGCACCAACTCAATCAGTCCTTTTAGCAAGCACCAACATGCAAGGAGGAACCAACCCCTAGAAAATTCAGCACCAAATTATCTACCTAGATTTTTTTATCACCTTTGGACACTTTTTTTTCACTCAACTGAAAATGACCACCTTTTTCTGCTTTTCTCACTCTTTAATCTCTCTCAAATAGCCTATTAGACCTTGTTGCTCAAGTAGCCCTTTCCTTGCTAGAATTAGGTCATATGACCTTGCTCATCACCTATAAAAATATATTTATATATTCATAAAATATTTATAACACATATATAATGGTATTAAATCCCTCTACTAGTTTTTAAAATTTTATTTCATTCGATTATATCCTCAATATTCTAACTAGTCAAATTAGGCCTATTAGACCTTTTTATACTTGACTCTTGATCTCATCCATCTTGGTTAGACATAAACCTTCACAGAATTTGATAACACTTATAATATATCAATAAAAAAAATTCATAAGTGAAACAATAATTACATAGGTCGGTCACCATCCATAAGGACCAAAACCACCATTAGGCCTAAAAGAGACCTACTGTAATTAGGCCTTCTCAAGGAACATTTTTCACATAGATGACCTTGAAGAATATTAAACCTTAAAAGTTAGATGAAAAACTTCATAAATTATCAATTTATACCCATGATAATATCATCTTGTGTCCCTAACACCTTTTAACTCATTTCACTTCTTGAACCACACCATTAGGTCTACTCATAATTAGGCCTACATACTGCTAGAAAGTCTGTCTTGAATATTTAAAGTATACACTTAACTTTTATAAAAATATTAAAAGGCCACATGGATATAGCCTTCATGGCCTTAGGTTTATCACCAATTCCATTGTATTTCACCATAAATGGAAAAAAACCTCAAATTGATCACTTTCATTTGCTCACTTAGAACTGCAAACAAGCTTCAAAACCTATTCAATAAATTTTCACTTTTCTTACCTTAATATGAGTTTATAATGAATAAATATAAATTTAAAATAACTTATGATTGATGTGTGTGTGTGTGTGTGCACGTGCACGTGTGTGCATGTGTGCATGTGTACGTGTGTGTTCATGTGTGTGCATGTGTGTGTGTGTGTGCGCATGCATACATGCATTTGTGTGTGTGTGTGTGTGTGTGTGTGTGTGTGTGTGTGTGTGTGTGTGTGTGTGTGTGTGTGTGTGTGTGTGTGTGTGTGTGTGTGTGTGTGTGTGTGTGTAACAACTTAATGTTCATTATATTATTCAAATCTATGCAAAAAGATTCATAAACACTATTCTCACTCCCACACAGAAAACTACCTATAACTCTTGAAACACAGTCAAGAAAACCAAGACATAGAACACATGTATGACCACTTTCATGAACTTATAATGGGTTTATATTATCATAAAAAATCCTTATAACATCTTAAAATAGATAAATTACAATATTCAAAATCAATATTGGTCTTATATAACAATCTCATGTCTCCACCCTACACAAACCTCACTGTGTTAGATATGTCACTTTGAGAACAAATTTTTTATTTTATATGATCATCACCAAAAATTATATTCAAGGGAAAAATTTGATATAGGTAACTAAAAATGACCCCATGCATTTGGATCCATCCCTAATCCATTGAAACCCATCCCTAATCTCTTTCTCACTTTTCCCTAGTTTTTTCGTTGTCTTCCTCATTAGGCCTTTTTAGTGATAGACCAAATTAAATTATTATTTTATAATATTTTAGGTCTTAAAAATAATTATAAAACAATATTTCATAATATATACGTAAAAATCTTTAATATCCAATAACTTTCATTCTTTGACCTAGTTAACCCTGCCTGCTACTTCAAATATCTAAGAAATAAGGGGTTTCCTATAACTTCCACTCACTCTTTTGATAGGCCAATGCCACCTAGAGAAACTTGAGAGATTAATATACATGATATAATCATAAAAATAGGTCTCCAATCCATTCCAAGCAACCATTTTAAACAAGATCTTTCATATTGGGTCATTATGAGGGTTTTAGGATGGTTTAGACTACCTTCCATTCATAGCAATCATTCTTAAAAGATTTCCCATGAAAATACAAAATAAATGCCAATAAATTTGAGATAATAATATTAAAAAACTAAAATTATCTTATTTTATCCTCATGAAAAGGTTGCACATGCCAACGAGCATGAGAAAAATTTTCTCAGGTCAACAATACCTCATTCTACACACACAAAAAACCTCAACACCAATTTTCATGTTTTTTCCTTCAGAATTTGATGTCATATTTGATAAAAAAAAATTATACAACCTATCACACCTCTATCAATTCTCTCATGAGCTCTGACACCTTGGGAAATTAATTTGACCCCTCATTAGGCCACATTAGGTCTCTTTGCACATTAGTCCTTGAACTGCTAGTCATACTTATAGCTTAAACACACATTGAAACCTCTTACACAAATCTAAATACCTCATAATTATATCATAAAACCTCATACCATGCTCAAAAACTACCAATATTCTTCTCACAAGTCTCATACTTCTCACATCAACATGTTACCAGGCCTATGCCTTTTCACTAGGTTTCTTCATGCAAGGACTAATCCTCAAAAGTGAACTTGGAAATATTATGAAGGTTTATTTGCCTTTTTCACATGTTTACAAAAATTTATAAAATCTCTCATTCCTATAATAAAAAATTTCACCAATATTTACTATGCTTTATGCATACACCTTCTCATAGGGTTAGACTAGGATTCTCAAGACACCTAGGACTCAACAATATGATTACCTTTTATATTTATATTAAAATATGTCATAAACCTAATAAAATTAACTAGGTTTCCTTAAAATTATCTCTAAATAAATATACAATGGGTTTCCTTCAAATTCTCTCTTGTCATAAGACTCCTTGTCACATACCACATCACCATGCATGACATCAACTTTGACTTTGACATTCATGACATCCATCTTTTCTTTGAAATTAATGAAAACATCAATGAAATTATACACAAAATAGTAATATTCCTCAACAAAACCAACCTTATACATCATCTCACAATTTTCCCTTTCTCTCCATTTCATCTTTCCATCATGGATACATAGTTCTACAGTACGGATTGCATGTGGAGTGCCCTCTATCTGAGAAAAACTAGTGGGAATTTCCCATATTTTCATATAAAAATTGAGAATATTGAGGTATTTATTATGTTATTAGTACACCTTGTATCAATTTTAAATACTTTATTCTTCTCCAAGAAGTCTCAAACATCAAGTCTCACAAGATTACCTTTCTAGTTTTGTATACCGTGCATGATTATATGCATGGTTTTAGACCGATTGTGTTTGAGGATCATCACTATAGGTTAAGGATCCTACATCTTAAAAAAAATTGATAATATTTCATTATGAATTTATAGTTTTTTCAAACATGATCCATCTATATTACACCTTTGTTTATCAACCAAACCTACAATTCCCATAAGCATGAGCTAGTCTATAGACTATCTTCAATTGTAGGTAGCCACTCACAATTCACAAAGTTCCTATAGATTTTAATTTTTTTTTGAGGACCACATATAAGGGTGAGTTTATCTATATAATATTTATCATTCCATATCATAACTTTGTTCTATCAACTAATAATTCTTTTTCACTAGCTTAGCTAGTCTACAATCCAGGTGAAACTAAAGGAGTCAATTCAGGGAGTTGTGATATTATTATAAGTGTTTATTTCATGTGAAATCACCCCATATCAATTTAAATATCCATACTAAGGTAATTATTACCATTCAACACTTAAATCTATTCACATTTACCTATAGGCTGTGTTCTCATTTCTATACCATCAATTTACTAGGAGTTAATAAGTTTTAAGTTTACTTTTGGTTTGATGGGACTATAGATCACTGAGTTTTCTCAATAGAAACCTGACTAAAATGAAATCCCACTAAACCATAATTTTCATTGACTTAACAATTATCTTCTCATGTCAATATGTGGCATCTAGGTCTAGGCTACAAGAGTGACACTATATGTAATCAAAAATGCATCATATCTATAAATCAATCCTTATTTAGAGAAGATAGAGCATACCTACACTTTTAATTGGGAATACATGTGCTAAGTGGGAGGATGACCAATATGGGGATCTATTAAACCTGATTAGGGGATAACTTGTCACAATACACCATGCTATGAAGGGTTTCAATATCTATATTCTAAAATAATCATGTAACAACCCTAAAAGAGTCCTAAATTTAATTTTCACTCTATTCTATAAACAAAAAATTAAATATAATCTAGTTCACATAAAAGCTTATGATAGAACATGAGGGGTTAGTAAACCAATAAAAATATGTATAAGAGAATCTCTATTAAGATGAGTATGAGTAAGGCCCTAATACATGGAATATGAAGTGTAATATTATTCAAGCCAATACTTATGCTAATTATATCTAATAAAAGAGAGGAGAACAAAGTTAGAATATACTTACCTGAATGTGAACCCATCAAGAATCAATCTCAACCTTAGCCAAAGAGTACTTATAAGAGGTTGTTTTGGTTTTTAAGGATAACTAAGAAAGGCCAAAACATCCAAGACTTATCCATAAGATTAGATTTTCTAAGTAGAAACCCAAAGCTAAGACTCCTCAAGTAGAATGGTAGAAGAGTAGATTGTAAATAAGAACAAGAGAATAATAGCTCTTGATTTCATATTAAAATAATGATGAAATTATATATATATATATATATATATATATATATATATATATATATATAGGAGGTCTCACCCTAAATCCTTTTGAATATGTCAGCTATATAGGGTCAACTGAGTTGACCCTGTATGTTTTCGAGGGATAAATCACTAGATCCTGATCTAGGTCAACCAAAGGGATGAGAAAAATATCAAGTTAAAAATACCCTAAAAAATGTAGGTTTGACCCAGTTGAACCAATATAGTAGCCTATCGCACCCTAAATGACCTTGACTCTATGTGAGGCCAACTATGGAGTTTGAGATTTGATTAGAGATAGGAGATGTGATTTTAATCACATATTTTAGTGTGAATTTGATTTTTAATATTTGTATGTTATGTAGATACCTAAATCTGGCCACCAATAACCTCCAACAAAGCTTTTGACCAATTTACACTTAAAGTGAACCATTTAGCCTAAAAACACTAAAATGCATCAAATGAGTTGAAATTGATATATTAAAGTGATTATTTTGGAAAAATTATTATTAAATATGGTAATTAAATTTATGGGCCAGCTAACTTTGATCAGATCATTGTGAGTTAAAATGTCAATTTGCAGCTAGGTGCTCTGGATTGCTCTTACCTATCAAATATATTGCACACGACACATGCCTATGTTATTTGATATTGATAATATCCTAAATAAGATAATGGATATAATGCATCTAATATTGTATTCCAATTCTAATCCAGTTGAATTTTGGACCAATAACAAGGCATTCTGATTAATTTGAGTAATTTATGCACAAAATGCTTAATCATGCTTAAGAGTTAATTAAACAGAATTAGAGAATAATTAAGAATTCCATGATATATTGTTGAATACTTATTTTTGGAAATGAATATTGAATATCTACATCATTAGGTGACCTCATTTCTTTGGAATACATCCCTAGGCCATAAACGCCACAAATATCAAGATTCATGCCTCCTATGCCTCATCAAATCCCTCCATGCCTCTTAATTGATCCTCTATCCCAAATATTGATTAGCCTATTTATCAATTTTAATTTTGTAATTATATTAATCCTTAGCCACATATCTCAATCCTAATATGGATGGTTTAAGTTGATTTTATACATTTGCAAAAATCTATAAATAGGAGGCCTTACCACATGAATTTTAACACATGATTATGCAAAGTTATAATGCAGAATTGATTATAAAGCTTCATGAAACTAGTGTTACCATGGAAAATTGATTACAAGCCAAGCCAAGCCACAAGCCAAAGGTGCCAAGGAGAGATGGACGTAGAAAATCCTCCATTGCCAAGGACTTCATGAGCACAAAATTGAGCAAGCCACTACTACAAAGGCATTTGGAGCATTCAAGGAATGTGAAGGAATTCTTGTGTTTCCCCTTACTTTTTAGTTATGTTTATCATTTTTTTCATTACTAATCTCACCTTAGTAACTATGCATGAAGGTTTTAGCTTAGTGTGTTCTTTGTCAATTTATTTTATGCATTTTGTCACTAACACCATACTAATCTCCTCTTCTTAGTCAAATTCCTAGTTCACATAATGGCACACCTGATGGGCCCTGACGCATCTTAAACATGAACAAGATCATTATAAAACTTTAAAATATTCATTTGGATCATTAAAAATCTTTCAATTTGATTTTCTAACTTTGGTTTTCCATTTTGCTTTGTCATGGGTTTACACAGTAACCGTCATCAATTAGCATAGCCATCATGGGTCACTGTTGGTATAAACATTGTCAGTTAGATAACTGTCATTAGTTAGTAATTGTAACTATCATTGGTTATTATAACTGATGTTGATCATTGTGTTTTTCTTAAAAAACACAAACTTGAGAGATAATGGGCCATTTTAAAATGCTTGGTTTGTGGTCATACAGACTTTGTTTTGGATGATTTTTTTTAAAACCACATGTTTTTTCCTAAATTTTTAGAATTTGACATTAGTTTAGCTTCAAGTTTCATAAATTTTTCACAAAATTTTGAAAATATATTTAAAATGTTTCTAATCTAACATATTTGCTTTTGGGGTGATGCATTAAGGGTAGACAGGTAATCAACAAACTTGGAACTTGTTAAAACATGTTATTAAGACATCTTTGGCATGATATTAAAATGAACTAGAAATATTGTTTTTGGTGCTTAATGAAATCGTTTACAGTGCTATTGATTAAATCATGTATTTAGCTTTCAAATTTACAAATTAAGACTAAAGGGTCAAATGAACACAACCAAAACTTTCATTTGGGCTTAAAATTGAACACACTTGTCATTTTTGTCTTCAATAGTTGTTTGATCTAATTTTGTTTAGCAAAGAGAGGGTTGTTTCATGTATTCTCTTCAATTTTTCCCATTTAGGGAACCCTTAGAATCAAAAGCACCATTCTTATTGCAAAATAGCCTAGTCAAAGGCTTAAAAAGAATATCATTTAAAATGCTCACCCAAAAACTCATCATATTTTGGGTGACCTTGAAAATGACCTTAAATTATTTCTATTTCATGTTTTATTTAAATGACATTGACTTCATTTGGCTCCTAATTGGAGTTAGACATGGGACATAGTGGCACTTTGGACATCGCACTACATTGAGCAAATAAGAAGATGTAGTGGTTGAAAAAAAACTAAACATTTTTGCAAAAAGCCAAGTGATATGGACCTAAAATATATGCTTTTCTTTTACATTATTTGGCATGAAAATCATTGTGTAATTTATTCCCTTAGAACATTCAAAAAATTGTAGATCTTAGAAAAATCCCCACTTGCCATGAAAGTATTATTGGTGTAAGGTGTACCTCAAGGTCCATGTCATAGTACTATCATTTGAGAGAAGGAGGGGTATAAAAACCCTACTATATAATGTGTATTTACTTTTGGATGAACACTTAAAATCCTCTCAAATGATGTATATTAATGGATTCTAAAAATGCCAAGAAACCTTGTCAGTTTAACATCTAAGAGTGATTAATTAGTTGGTTTTGTCCTAGATTAAAGTATTGTTTGGAGTCAAAACTTGGTGTAATCAAACAATGAAAACTAGGCAATGGTCCTCATTTTCCTTTGAACAAAGAAGCATTATGTTATCCATGTGAAATCAACAAATTTGCCTTGTTCAAAGTTCATCAAAACTTGAGAGTCATATCATCCACTTTGGCGCAGTTATGTTGCCTAATTGAGTTTAGACCTTTGACAAAGTTTGTTTAAGTCCATTTATAATCTAAATTCAAAATTACACCTTCATAATTTCATAGGGTTGATTTGTTAAGTGGGTTCGCCATCTACATTAAACTTGAGGAAACTTAGGTTCAATTTCTAATTTGGATTGAAGGTCATTTTAGACTCAAGATCATTATCACCACTTGATAGGCTTAAGCCATTTTGTGTTAAACACTTGCACTTTGATTCTTTGCAGCACAATATTTTGAGTCAAGAAAAGTAGTGTTATACTATCAAAATTATGGGAAACTATCTCTAATTTAGAGATTTTTTGAAACAAATATTTAGCCACACATTTTGGTAGTGTAGCATCATTACACTACCCAATAAATTTAAAATATTTTTTCATAGACTCTCTTACATACAGTTTAAATTTGTTCCTACATTTTTAGACCAATCCAAGTGTACTTTTATGATCCTTTGTCTAGCATAGTTATACCATTCACTTTTGTCTAGCTTATTTGTCAAAAGAACCAAGTTTTATACCATTATTTATGAAAAAAATAAACTATCTCTAAAGTACCTTTTGTTTCATACCTTATACCTAGTTGATTGAGTTCATGTCCAAGAATCAAATGCCTTTTGTTTGTTATAATGTTTCAAATATATTAGATTAAAACTTTCATCTATTTGAAAGTCTAGCTTTTGATGTCATTTAGCCAAGAGTCCTAGCACATGCCTTGTTTGAGCCTATCTTTTGACACCATGTTTGGCCAAAAGACCTAGAAAATTTTAATTTCCTAGATTAGACTAATTTGAAACACTTCAACCTTATATTTTGGCATTTCAATTTTTATAATATTTACTTATTCATATTTATGTGAACAATGATGCATTAGATACTTAATGCTAGCCTGTTTCCTCAAAAATCTTTGCATAAACCTTTTTGATCCATTTGATAAATCTAGACCAAGTTTGAACATCATCTATTTTAGAAATTATCTTTTTAGATTTTGAATAACTCTTTGACCTTTTATCACAAAGCATTAACTATGGATCCCAACATGCATTCCTATACTAGTAGTGGAATCATATACAATCTAAGGATTAGTAATGTGGTTACATAGGAAGAAATGGTGCAAGACCCCTAGGTAGATAATATTCCTTATGAGATGGATTCTTATACCTATTATAATACTCAATTAGGGTGAAAAAGACAAGATCCATTGGCTAATTATTTGGCTAAAACACCACCTTAATCATAACAAGACCAAAAACAAACCTCACAATACCTAGCTAGAATACCCATAGTGGATGAACCAATTCTTTAATAGTCATATTCTATTAATATGGCTTCCACGTATGATCAATTTTTATTTGAGTGACATTTTTTAGAGAATAAAAATGAGATTTTGGTTAGAGCCATAGAGGTAGGGGCCAGGTTTCTTGCAGACTTCCCTCATGAAAATTCACCAAGCCTAGTAAGAGTGCCCCACAACATAATTTATAATCAACAAGTTTCTTCTATACATCTTTTGGCTTTAGTCCAAACAACATATCAGGACCCTAATCTACCTAATAGAGGAAAAAATATCATGGAAGACCACTTTAACCAAATGCAAACAACATATCAAACTTGCATGAATATAGCATGCAATTTAAATTAGATGAACATGGTGAGTAAGCCTCTTATTGACCTAATTCCTTCAATAAGAGTTTGGATAGAGTTATCTAGTCAAGAGAATTAGAGTTCAGACCCATTCATGAAAAAAAATTGGTAGACAACTTACTGCATATACCCATTATTGAAGAAGTGTCTTCTACTTCTACATAGAATAATGAACAAAATATAGTGGACAATGTGCAAATAACATCCAATCCCAATCAAATTGGTACTAATTCACAAATAACTAATAAAAAAATGTTCCTATAGTTAATACCATTAGTGGACCATCATACTCAAGAGTAGGAGTTTCTGCATCCCAACCTCAACCAGTTGCTTCATCAAGTGTGAAACCAATAGGATTAGGTAGTCAACTAGCAACCAATGTTGTGCCTCAACAATTGAATGTGATGAATCTTACTCCTCAAAAAGTGACAAGTATTATTCCACAAAAATAGGAATAATCTTGTGTACCAACATAATAGAGGCTGAATATATTACCACCTCAGCAAGTGGCAACTAATGTTCCACCTCACCTGGTAATGAAAAACATACCTCTTTAGTCATAGACTAATGTACCAATCCACAAACCAATGATGACTAGTCAACAACATGTAGATATTAGTTAGTGACATATGCTAAATATTCAACCTAATTTCACTTCCCCATAGGGATTCATGCAATAAGGAGGCTCCCATGTTTTTCAAGTACCTACTAGACAACCATTGGTTCAAAATGTGCCATGAATTTAAAGACACGGTTTTGGTCCACAAGTTCCCACTCAATAACAAGGTTTGATTAGTTTGGTATCATGTCCCTTTTTAGCCAAATCAGGCACAATATATTTATATCCCTCCATTCTAACTACAAAATCCTCCAAGTCAAACCTTTATTGCTAACCTAAACTAGAATATCATGCAACCAAATGTACACTTACAAGTACATCCTAATCCATGTATGCATATTCCTGGTCCATTTCCAAACCAAACCAATATACCCAAAAAAGTATCTTCATCATACCCTGGTTAAAGTGTCCCACTTGTGACTTCCCAACCATCTACCCAAACTAGTAATCTCCTTCAAACTAATGACCTTTGTAGACACCTAAATTATGTCGACTCCCCTTGGTCCTAGCCCACACTTTATTAATTTAAAATACATTACTTATTTTAAATTAATGACATCACCCTCGACACCTCACTGTGGACACCTCACCTTGGACACCTCACCCTTAGACCTTTTCTCACACCATGACTCACCTAAGACCTATTCTTACTCCTCCCTAACCTCCTAACTAACTCTCATATGTATTTAGCTCAACCTTTGACCATTCTCCAATGGATGATCCACTTGGTAGATGGAGAATGGGCTGTTAAGCCCTTTTACCAGTTCTCTACCCACTGACATCGGTCAACTATCGACTGATGCCGGCAGAATAGCCAACATTGGTTACATAAACCAACTTCTAACATCACGTTACGGGCTCTTGGACTCTTAGACGCTTCTCTCTTGGACTCTGGGAATTGCTCTCTCGCTCGGATCTGGCTCTCTCTCTCTCTTCCTCTCAGACTCTGAGACATCAACAGGCATTAGACTTCAACTAATGCTCCCTTGGTCACAAAGAATCTACATCAGTCGCTCCAGATTGGACTAAAGCATTGCACAGGGACCTGGACATTAGCAGTAACAGGCAGAAGCATTCAACACCTTGGTTCTTCATCTCACCAGAGCTAAGTATTTCTTCTACCTTTCATTTTAGTATTTAGAACACATTAGTAATTAGTCAATTTGCTATCTCTAAATACTATCAACCAGACCAGACCCAACCTTCAACCAGAACTGACTTTCAACCAGACCCGACTTCTTCTAGGGAAATGCTGAAAAACCTTCCTCTCACCCTTACCCTTTTTGACAACCTATCATCTACCTTTGCCCTTCTACGGGCCTTATTCATCTCCCTGCAACCCTGCATAGACCCAGACTCCTTCCAAACCTAGACTTCTTCCAGACCCCTCTATCGACCACAAACCCGTCCAAGGCCATTGCCCTGACCGACATCGATAACGTAACCGATGTTGGTATATTTACCAACTGACACCGGCAAGACTATCGACGTTGGCAACTGTGGCAGACCGACTGCAAAGAAATAGGTACGCATTATCTAATTTCTTCTTTGTTAGTCATTTGTCATTTCTTTATTTTCAACACTTTTACTTATAAACAGTGGACTGTCATCCCTCAAGGAAGTCTTTGCACTTCTAGGACTGAGCTTTGCTTAGCAGTCCACCATATATCTATCTAACATTTTTCTATTTAAGTCTTATTCTCTCTACAGGTGTCATCCTCCACAGCCAAAGAGGAGCTCCTACAATGTCAGGATAATGGTGCGCAACTTCATCTGGGTATCATCTAACCCCTGACCATTTATCTTTAGTTTCTTATTTCTTCTAAATGTAAAAAGCAAAAATGAGTAGAAACATTCTGGCACGCCTGGTGGGACCCCTGGGGTTTTCCTTGGGTTCATATTTCTTCTAAAGGTAATCATTCATATAGTTGCATTAGGGAAATTTTATCTCCTTACAACGTTCTTCTTTCTTTTCCTTTCAAAAAGAAACCATAAGCACAAGTTAAAAAGAACCTCTTTCTTTTTATTCTTGTCATTTCTATCTGCATCTTAGAGTAGTGAAATTCATGCTCTTAAACCTTTTCCCACTTGTCTGCATCTAAACAAACATTTCAATTTGGGTTAAAAATTAAATGCATTTCACTCTTGCTTGGATGAATATTTAGCTCATCTAGTAATTAACCGCATTATGAATAAATTGTAGCGCACATATGTTACATGACTAGACCACATTCACAAAATCAAACATATAACATACCTGAGATAAGGCTTGACTAGGATTTCACCACCTAGCAGATACCTTACCCTTTCTGGCGATCCTACTTGGACTTCACAACCAAGAGGAGGACCCACTCTGTTCTCTGGCAGAGTATAAACTCTAGGTGAAGTATATATTGGCTAAGCGACCCAGCTTGGCTCTGGGCTCGTGAAGTGAGGGAAGCAAGCTCCTAGCACCAGACCACGTACGGAACCTAACACAGACTTTTTGAGCACCAAAACATAACCCAAAACCAACCTTAGACTGCCTCCTTTAGGACCTGTTCTAAAATCCCATTCTTCCAACATATTAATCTAAGGCATAAGCCACCACGACTCTAAAATTTATTCTTAGGAATTAACGTTTAGAGGTTGATTGTCTTCATCTACTTTTGCTATTTTTATCTAGTTTTTTGAGTTGGTAAGGACGCATTATTCTGGGTTTTTAAACAACTCAGAGCTTTCTTTTTCTTCCAAAAACTTTTAGTTTTCTGAGTTTTTGGAAACACACAGACACCGACATCAGTTTTTCAACTGACGTCGGCAACTTTACTCGTCGACATCAGTTTTTCCACCGACGTCAGTAACCTATCTTCACCGACATCAGTTTTTCAACCGACGTCAATCATTGTCAACAAACTTTTTCCAAAACAGTAAGCTTAAAACCCAACTTTCTTGATGTAAAACACCCCTTCTGGTTTTCTAAAATTGAAATATACAATTTTTGGAACCTAGACACCTTTTGCTTTGGATGGATTTGACACGCAGTCAAACCAAATCCTTTATTGACCACGTGAGGCAACAACCACTTCTGCCAACACCTTTCATATCAAGTCCCCAAATGGAGCATACTTCAAACATTGAACATACTCCTATCCAGCCAACCTCCAACCAACATCCAATTGTTCCTGAAGGGGATCAAAATTTTGAGAGATTCCTTGACCATAATGTCAAGGCTCTCCAACACTATCTCGCAAGAAGCCAAATGTGAGACCCTTTAGGTAATCCCATTTATGGGATGCCAACTTCCTTGGTTGAAGCGGTAATAGTCTCAACAACCTCCACTACCCAACCCATAATAACTCAGGCTATTACCTCGACCATTAACTCGACCATGACCAATGTCCACAATTGGGCCTCCACTTCCATTTTTGGACCTACCTCCACCACGGTTTTTGTACCCCCTCAACCACAGACAATTCAATCAAGTTTGACACCTTTTCAGAACCTGGTTATCTCTAGCCCACACACTCTTGTGCCCACAAATACAAGAGTGACCACCTACCCTTTAACCAGTGTTGCTAATATTCAATCACCTTTGGCACCACCTAGTCAAGTTGTGCCCTCTAGCTTCATGGCACAAGCCCCCTTGACCTCAACCTCAGTCCCTATGACGAAGTACCAATACGTTACGCCTATACAAATGAAACCTAGTACATCATATGCCCCTCACAACACCTTCCAAGTACCTTATAACCTAGGGGGTGCTCCACCTACCACTCTATCAGTAGATCTAATCAAGATGCTGATGGATAAGATGTCTAACCTTGAGACATCCATTTCTAGTTCAAGTAATGTTCTTTCATATGAATAAATATGCAACGAACCTATCCACCCTTCGGTCCCTATTAGACCATATCCTAGCTAGTGGGAACTCCCCAAATTTACTCACTTTTAGAGTAAAGAGGACCCACAACAACATCTACAAGCATTTAGACACACTTGTTACCTTATAGCCCACGATGATGCATTATTACTACGCACATTTCCCATGTCACTTTCTGCTGCCACCCTTGATTTGTATAGCTCCATTACCAGTCATTCACTCTTTTCTTTCACTCAACTTGCCCAACTATTTCTTGACCACTTTTCAATCAACATCACTAAGAAGGTCTCCATTATAGACCTCTATTTTATTAAATAATTTGATGATGAATCAATAGCTGACTTCGTTGCCCGTTGGAGAGGTTTGATCAAC
The DNA here is from genome assembly GCA_037957365.1 of Torreya grandis. Lineage (NCBI taxonomy): Eukaryota > Viridiplantae > Streptophyta > Pinopsida > Cupressales > Taxaceae > Torreya > Torreya grandis. Next base: position 3,468,151 of record JARHVA010000285.1, on the reverse strand, counting down.
CAACTCTCCTTTTCTTTGCCTCAACCTGAGCTCATTGAGCTCTTTTCATGAGCATGTGCCACGCACATCTCATCTACTTTGCGGGTTCAAACATTCTGCACATTTGACAAAGCTTTCACCATGGCCAGAAAGCTTGAACTCTGCGCAGTCGAAGAAGACAAGGTCAAATTGTGTAGTAATGCAAAATCCAATGACCCTTCTTTGTCCAAACCTTCTTCTTCTAGCTCCAAGTCCAAAGGATCAGCTAATGATGTGGTCCTTAGGCCATCATCTTCAACAACAACCAACCAATCTCAACCTTCAACATCAGAATACATCACAAAACAATTCCAACAACAATACATACAGTGTCAATACACTCCAATAAGAGAGTCATACGCTTCCATGTTGGATAAACTCGTCAAGTAGGGAGTCCTCAATCTCCCTCAAATTTGACCACCTTAATTTAACCCCTCAAAGCCATCCCTACATGGTATAGGGAAAATGACTTCTATCACTACCATCGTGTCAAGGGTCATGACACAGACAACTGCAAAACCTTCAAGAACATCATTCAAGACATGTTGGACAAGCGGGATCTTGTTTTGGATAACCCAAACACGCCAGCCAACCAAAACATGGATGTCTTTAGATAACCTAACCATCCCCCAAGTCAACATAACATTCAAACCATAGCCGATGACTTTCAAGAGCGTAATATATGCACGATCGACATGGTTTCTAACCAACCTCTCCCACAGTCTGAAGAGGTTGATCAACCTATTTATCCACCATAGGTAGAAGATCCTTCTTCTCCTATTTATTTTCCATGGGTAGAAGAGCCTTCTTATCCTATTTGTCCACCACAGGTAGAAGAGCCTTCTTCTCCTATTTGTCCTCTATCCAACCCCCTTTCACACGTGGGAGAGTCTACTTTGATCTCTCCCATATTGGAGGATGATTTGATGGCACCAACGTCGTCTGCCTTGCCCTCATCCTTCTTATCATCATTAGGGGATCATACTTTCCCCGCTATTCGACCACACACAGAAGCCATAACCATCCCATGCCTCTCAAACCTCACTCACCCACAAGTGAAGGTAGACTTGAACCTCGCCTCACCCAATAGTAGTCCTCACACTAAACTAAAGAAGGCTACTAAACCACATCAGAGAACTCCTCCCCTACCATCGTCATCACCCTCTATTTTGGGCCCACACCCTTCCACCTTAGTAGGAGTGCTTCCTACTCCAACACCTATCAAAAACAAAAATAAATTGCCTCCATTATACCCTTTTCCCACCAAAAACACACTTCCTCTAAAACATCTAACACCTGTCAATAACAAAGTGTCATCTACACGTGTGACCACACCACCCACAAAAAAGATGATATGTCAAACTCCCCAAACAACTTCTAAAAAGGAGTTGTCAACCCTAATTACAAGAAAAAGCATAAAGCCATTAAGGGGATCTTATGCTTTGATGTTATGCCAATTGTTGCAATCTTCGAGCATCACTCTTCTGCCTATTAAACCATATCAACCTCTCAGACAAAAAGCATCTTGGTTCGATGACACTAAAATCTGCTGGTATCATCATAAACCTGGACATGATACTAAGTGTTGTTGTGCCCTTAAAGTTGTTATTCGTTGACACCTGAAAAAGGACACCCCTCACATTGAGGCTTCTTCTGACCACTCTTTTGACAAAAATTTGACACCATCCCACACCTCCCAAACCTCTTCACCTAAATTGTGATCCCCATACAAGACTATGGTCCCTCTACCACCTTCCACTCCTTTATTTAAAATCAACACTATTAATGTGGCCACCAGGCCCCAAACCATGAAGGATAAAGGAAAAGACCAAACTTCTAAACCTTTGACATAATCATTATTCATCAAGACTTCTCAACCAACACAACCCAAGATTTCTATCTTGGACATGTCTCGACCAACATCACTAGGGGAAATTCTTCCTAACCTCTCTAGTCCACATGACGTATGGTATAAGCAACTTGTGGATTACTTGACATATTTTATCATACCTCCCAATCTCTCTAGCAATGGATGGAGAGCTTTTATCAAAAGCACTGCTCGCTACACCATGCTGGGGGACATCTCTACAAATGAGGTCAAGATGGCCTCCTTATCCAATGCCTAACAACCACTGAGACTTCCCATGTCATCAAACAAGTCCATGACAGGACTTGTGGGGGACATTTTAGTGGTAACTTGGTTGCCAAGTGCATCCTTTACCTGGGCTATTATTGGCCCACTATCAACCAAGATTGTAACAACTATGTTCGACGTTGTACCAAATGCCAACAACATACTAACCGACTTCACGACCAACATTGACCAAAACCTGCCTATAACAATGACCAACATGTGACCAATCTGGAACGAAGCAAATGGGGCAAGTTTGCTCCTAATTGTCTCGAACCTTACATCGACACACAAGCATGGATCAGGGACTTATCGTCTATCTTCTTTTGAAGGCTGGTCAAAACTTGAGCCTCTTAATGCCTTATGTCTACGGCCATTTTACTGTTAGTCAAGTAATCATTCACTTGACGTTTAACTTGAGCTCATCCCTTGAGTAACCCCCGTCATCATCATTCATAATCCTTTCAACCCTTTTTCCCAACAAACATTAGTCAACCCTTTTGTCAAGCATGAATGGCTTGTCCTAATAAAAGGGAAACCTTTAAACCTCTAAAGTCAAGTCCCTAACCAAAATTTCAGTCCACAAATAAAACTATAAAACTGGGATGCCTATTCAAAGGTCATAAACTATAAATGTAGACTGCTCCCTCGAAGGACAACTGCATCATTATTGTAATAAAATGGACTACTCCCTTGAAGGACAGCTATTCACAGACATCCAAACATACAACAAGCACAATATAGACCACTCCCTCGAAGGATGGCTATGACTAAATTTTTCTACATACACAACACAACATGACCATAAAACACAACAACATCCCCAAGTGGACTTCCTGCATTGATCAGTCTACCAAAAAAAATGACTGACAAATTATTAAGTCATGGACTTGTCTATAGTTTTTCTCAAGGTCACCTATAAAAGGCACAAAGTTTTCCCTACTAAAAAAAGGGTTACCCTATCCTTACATCTCACACAATCATGCCTATCACCCCAACATACTCAAGGGATTTCGAGCTCACTTAATGCCAAGTGATTCGACTACTTCTCTAACACAAACCTGTGGTCAACGATGTAATGCATGAATGGGGCTTTTGTTTCCAAAAACCTTATCTATGCAATCATTATAGTCCTTGTCAATGAAAGAACAACACACTTTTCACTTCTTATACATCTTGGTCACATCCAACCAAACCAAACCAAACCTTTTTCAGACCACTAACACTAGTTTCTATGGAAAACAATACACATGGAAACTATCGACCACACACAACCAATGTTATAGAATACACCATCACACAATATGGAAAAGGCTATAACATCATCTATAATTCATTTTTAGCATACACCATCACCAATATGGAAAATTGCAAGGGATGAAAGACCACATTACCAATGTTACAGAATACACCATCACATAATATGGAAAAGGCTATAACATCATCATATCTTTATCATTTCAAGTATGTACCATCACACATATGGGAAACGCTGACATCTCTAACCTGACCAACTATCGACCACTTGGACACTTTTCCTAAACTACATTGGCCTGAAGCCCTTACAATAGGGGCTATGTAGGCAGCACTCAGTCTTTTAAGGTTAGCTCGGCCATTCCCCCATTCATCTCCCTAAAGACAACGGCCATCCATTCTTCCATCTAATTAATGGACCAACCATATCACCTTTATCCATGACCAAACACCTCATCCAAAACAACGACCAAACAACTAGCCCTGACACTATAGAAGTCACCTTTGACTTCTCATGGGGCACATTAGAGAGCAAACACATCTCCCTGACCACAACAACATGCGCCACTTGAGATCACTTATATCTCAAACCCTGACTCGACCAACGACCATGGAGATTATGCCTATCTCCTCTGACTACGACCACTTTCAAGACAACTCTACCTTAGTTGTTTTGATTGCATGTATGCTATCTCATGAATAGATAGCAAAATTGTGAACACCTCACATTACGACATTCACAAGAATTGGATCGCACCCAAGTTGATCCCCACTACTTGTGACATTTTTGTGTTTTCCAAGAGGACTTCTTGAGCTTGAGATACTTGGAACATGATGACCATTAGAGCTACAGCTTTGATCGTTTAACCCAATCAGCTATAACTAAATGTTAGGGATCAGTTATTTTAATTTTAGCACTCCTCGACCTTTGACTGTGACAATTTGACTAGACTATCACGTGAAGTGGTATACACACAATCCCAACTATTACAGTGTTCACACTCAAACTTCACCATATCCATTGACTGCATATCAAATCGACAATCGATATCAGGTCACCTTCCCTTGACTCCTGCTTTGAGGGGGAATACCTCATCACCATACCTGGGGCATCTACTCCTATTTTTTTCTTGCAGTTCATCAAGAACAACTAACAAGACAAAAAGGGGCAAATGTAGACACCTAAATTATGTCGACTCCCCTTGGTCCTAACCCACACTTTATTAATTTAAAATACATTACTTATTTTAAATTAATGACATCACCGTGGACACCTCACCTTGGACACCTCACCCTTAAACCTTTTCTCACCCCATGACTCACCTAAGACCTATTCTTACTCCTCCCTAACCTCCTAACTAACTCTCATGTGTATTTAGCCTGACCTTTGACCGTTCTCCAATGGACGATGCACTTGGTGGATGGAGAACAGGCTGTTAAGCCCTTTTACCAGTTCTCTACCTGTCGACATCGATCAATTATCGATCGATGCCGACGGAATAGTTGACATCAATTACATAAACTAACTTCTAACATCAAGTTATAGGCTCTTAGACTCTTAAATGCTTCTCTCTTAGACTCTAGGAATTGATCTCTCACTTGGATCTGGCTCTCTCTCTCTCTCTTCCTCTCAGACTCTGAGACATCAACAGGCATGAAACTTTAACTAATGCTCCCTTAGCCACAGAGACTCTACATCAGTCGCTCCAGATTGGATTGAAGCATTGCATAGGGACCTGGACATTAGCGGTAATAGGCATAAGCATTCAACACCTTGGTTCTTCATCTCACTAGAGCTAAGTATTTCTTCTGCCTTTCATTTCAATATTTAGAACACATTAGCAATTAGTCAATTTGTTATCTCTAAATACTATCAACCAGACTAGACCCGACCTTCAACCAGACCTAACTTTCAACCAAACCCAACTTCTTCCAAGGAAATGCTGAAAAGCCTTCCTCTCACCCTTACCCTTTTTGAAAACCTATCATCTACCTTTGCCCTTCTGTGGGCCTTATTTGTCTCCCTACAACCCTGCACAGACCTAGACTCCTTCCAGACCCAAACTTCTTCTAGACCCCTCTGTCGACCACAAACCTATCCAAAACCCATCCAAGGTCATTTCCCTGACCGACATCAACCACATCCCTGACTGACATTGGTAACATAACTGACGTCGATATATTTACCAACCGACGTCGGCAAGACTATCGACATCGGTGACTATTGCAGACTGACTACAAAGAAATAGGTACGCATTATCTAATTTCTTCTTTGTTAGTCATTTGTCATTTCTTTATTTCTGACACTTTTACTTATAAACAGTGGATTGTCATCCTTCAAGGAAGTCTTTGCACTTCTGGGACTGAGCTTTGCTTGGTAGTCCACCATATATCTATCTAACATTTTCCTATTTAAGTCTTATTGTCTCTATAGGTGTCATCCTCCACAGCCAAAGAGGAGCTCCTACAACATCTGGATAATGGTGTGTAACTTCATCTGGGTATCATCTAACCCTTGACCATTTATCTTTAGTTTCTTATTTCTTCTAATGTAAACATCAAAAATGAGTAGAAATAATCTTGCTAGTTTCCTATCCAAAGAATTACAACAGATAAAGGATGCAATTGTTATCATTCAAGTTGGGAAATAAACTAAAAATTTTAAGTTGGATGATGTGTGTTCTTATTCATTCAACATGGATTATTTATAGATACCATTTCCTCCAAGATAAAAACCACCAAAACTGGACAAATACAAATGGAAAGGTGACCCTAAGGCCCATTTAACCAGATTCTTTGTCACATGTTAACCAATAGCATATATTGATATATACCTTTTATTTTTATTTCCAAGTATCTTGGCTAGATAATCCTTGGAGTGGTTTTTAAATTTGGATAAGAATTTAGTAGCAAATTTTGATAATCTTTCTAATAAGTTTGTGTAGCACTTTTCTTATAATCTCAAACATGAGATTTCATTAGTGGACTTAACACAAGCAAAGTAGAAAGCTGGTGAGAGTTTTACAAGTTATCTACAATGATGGAGATCCCTTGCAATATGATTCATGCATAGTTTACCAGATAAATAATTAGCCACTGTGTTTACTAAAAATTTGTATAGTGAGATAGCTTATGATTTTGAACTACAATGTTTACATACTTTCAAGGAGATTATCAAAAAAGCCTTGTTGATTGAGTGAGCCCATATTAATAAAAAGATCATCAAGATTACATCAACTACTTAGAGTCAAGGTAACAATGAAGGAAGTGGCCAAAACCAACATCTAATCCAAGCATAAGCATCACAACTAGCACAAGCCAATAACCAAGATAGACTAAAACAATTCAATTACAATAAGAATGTTGTAGGTAATGGAGTAACTAAGTCATGTCATGTCCAAATAGTGAAAATATCATCTACACCACCTTTTTAGTTTTCTCCTACCCAAAAACCTCTCTAATAAAAACCACAAGCAAAACAACCAAGACCCATGCAATAAATACAACCTTTACCATTGCGAACCCCTCCTCCAAGGAAAATTATGCCTATGCATCGTGTCTTTAGTAACCTAGGAGAGCCTATTGAGTTTATATTTACCAAACTTTCCATTTGTAATCTAATTAATTTCCCTATACTAAAGCATTATCCATAAGGAATTCCTTATCCTAATTGGTGCCATAAAAATGAATTTTGTGAATATCATCAGGTCAATGGGCATAATCTATGCATATGTTGGAGAATGGGGAAATAACATTTGATAATGGTGCTTCCACTTCCAATAAAACTCTTGGGATTTATCCAAACCCCTTTCCTTGACATAAAAATCAACATCAGCATAACAATCAGAAATAACAACAACATCAGCCATTACAACAACAAAATCAACAGTATCAAAATCAAAGGCCAAACCAACAAAATCAATAGAATCAATAATAAAACCTAGAATGTCAGAACAATAGACAAAACTAAAGTTAGAATGGTAAAAACCAACAAACCTACCATGAAGTTTCACATGATTATAATAGGATTGTAGGTCATATTATAGGGGGTAGCATTAATACCATCTCCATTAATCTTAGATCGAGCATTAATCAATATAGACCATTGCTAAATAATAATACTCAACCACATTACATGGATAATCCTTCTTTGACCTAAGATAACACATAGACAAATCACCAAATTGGGACTTCCACTTTTGGACCTTACATCGACAACTCACCCTTGCCACGTGACCACATACAAGTGCACCAACAATTGAGACTTGTCTTATCTAGTCCCACACCATTCCCAACATTTGTTAGCAATATTTGTCTAGTACCTAATCCTGATTGTGTAATCAAAACTTAGAGGTCAAAGATTACTATCCTAGACCCACAACCATCTACCACTTTGCCTATTATCCAACCAATCATTCAACCTCAAAATAAACTATTCACTATTGACTAAGACAAGAAGTTGGATATTGTAAAATAAATGTAGAAGACACCAACACAAATTTCTATTTTAAATTTGCTACGAACGTCAACAATTCATAAGAACATCTTGAATGAGTTTTTTACCTAATCGACTATTTCTAGTGACATATCCCTTGATAAATTTCAAGCTTTGGTTGGACACCTAGCTCTAGGCCAACAAGTCACACTTAACCAAAGTGATATTTCTTCCTTTGGCCCACTCCATAATAATCCATTGTACATAGAAGTTTATATAAAGCAACATAACTTGAAATATGTCCTTATAGATAATGGATCAGGCCTCAATATAGTGTCTCTAAAGCTCATCAAGCTTCTTGGGTACACATTGGTAGATCTCTAGCCAGAAATGATAAATATCAAAGCCTATGATAATTAGGAAAGAGAATCACAAGGCACCATTATCTTACCAATTATCATTGGGCCTTTGACCCATGATACACTTTTCTATGTGCTTAATCTTGAGTTGTCATATAATATGCTTCTAGGTAGGCCTTGGTTACATGAGATTCATGTGGTCCCATCAACACTACACCAATGTATCAAGTTCTCCCACTCAAGGATGGAAGTGACTATTCTAGAATATTCACACCCATATGAACATTGTAAACATATTGACGCTGAGTTTCAAAACTACAATTACCAATACAACATGAATTTGAGTTCCAAGCAAGATGAAAGAAAATCCATACTTATTGATCTACCACAAGATAATTACATAGATCCAAATACCTTGGATTCCCTTTCCCACATGCCACCTCCTGAAGCTTCCAATCATTTCACCATTTCAGATAATAGACCAAGTGAGTATGTGACCTATGATACCTTTCATAATGCAAATCTTTCTCAAAATTTTAAGACATTTGAGCAACCTAAAGTCACCCCAAACATGGATTGGCAACAAAAAAACAAAGATAAGGGACCTATCATATTTGTACCAACATCTGGCCTAAAACTAGATCCTCTTGAAGGGGATGAATCATGGTTGTACAATGACAACCAAGATGATTGTTATAAAAGTGCAAAGTATATTATTCATAATAAGATCATGGGGCATCAAGATTATGAAAGAAGAGGCCTTACTCTGAATTGGAAAGGAACCATCAAGCCAATTTTCATGACTAAGTACAAAAGACCCTATGGACTTGGATTTAAACCACTTAGAGGTGACCCTACATATCTTATTCAAATTCCATCACTAGTGACTAGTGATGATGACATCGATAGTGAAGCAATGTCTGATCATAATCTCACCTTTGATGACCTAGCTGAGACTAACCTATTTGATAACAATTCCATTTGTACCCTTATCCTAGTCATTCATCACAACCCATTGCCATTATATTATCCCCAATTGAGAGATTAGGACCAACAAGAATCCAATTTAATGATTGATGAGTCAAAATAATGAGGCATTATGTGACTTTTTAGGCCTTTGGGACAACATTCCACTGGGAGATCATAAGTCAATATTCTCAATTACATTGGATCTTGAAGCCTATTTTAGAGAGTAGGTGAACACCCTTAGCTAAAAATAAATAAAACATTGAGGTCCCAAAGTGAAAACCTCTTTGAAGTACTTTTAAACTAGGGAAAAAGTAAAGATAAAGGCCAGTATAGTGGTGAAAACTTGTTTCAAGTACCATTAGATAGATGTGTTTATTTTTATTCAAACTTAGATTAACAAATCACCAATGATGAACTTGCCTATGTATCTAATTTTAATTTTACACAACAATAGGTATTTGATCAAAATTTTCAAGATTTTTCTAGTGATTTTGTCACATGGCCAACTCTCTCATTAGGAAACTCATATTTATCATGCCTAGGAGAAGTTGACGAGCAAGTCTTAGCAGAAGACCCTAATATAGTCCAATATTTCAAGTCTTTGCCTACTATCTTATAATATGGTTCGACCCTTCTAGTCAAAGATGCCATAGAGTTAAACATCCAGACTCCAACATACCCCAAATGGATAAAATTAGGGAAATACTTCACTGAGGAGGAACATGAAGTCTTTACAGCTCTATTGAGAGAATTTGTAGATATCTTTGCATGGGCTTATTCTGACATGCCAGGTTTGGACCCTGCCTTGATTTTGCACCACCTTGTGGTCAATATTGATGCCAAACCAGTAAAAAAAAGCTATATAAGATGTATCCTCACATTTATATCTTGGTAAATAAAGAGTTATAAAAACTCCTAGAAGTAGGATGTATCTAATCCATTGATTACTCAGAATAGATATCTATTATTGTACTTGTTAGCAAAAATCTTGAACGAGTCAGAATCTATACTTATTTTTGAGACATCAATAAATCTTGTCCTAAGGATGAATTTTCATTGCCTAATATTGACATGATAATCAAATTGATGATAGGTTATGAAATTTTTTCACTCATGGATGGCTTTTTAGGATACAACCAAAACAAAATAACACTGGAAGACCAACATAAAATAATGTCCACCACTTCATGAGGAACATTTTATTATTAGGTAATGCCATTTGGCCTTAAGAATGCTATAGATATATATCAAATGTCCATGATTGTCATATTCCATGATATGATGCATGATATTATTGAAGATTATGTTGATGACATATTAGGAAAATCCAAGAATAGGGCCAACCATCTAACAGTGCCACGTAAGATATTTGAAAGATTATAAGAGTACAAAGTCAGATTCAATACATAAAAATATGTGTTTGGTGTAACCTCAGGCAAATTAATTGGCTTCATCATGTCTCACCAAGGTATTGAAGTTGATCTAGCTAAAGTCCATGCTATAATTGAGATACCACCACCAACTAATTTGAAGTAACTCTATAGTTTGCAGGGTAAGATCCAATCAATTTGATGCTTCATCCCTCAATTAGAAAACAACTATCATCCATTTACACATCTTCTGAAGAAGAGAGTTTCATTTCACTAAAATGATCACTACCAAATAGCTTTTCAACAACTCAATGACTATTTAGCTAATCTACCTATTTTATCACCTCATATGTTGAGAAAGCCATTCTTTTTATACCTATCAGCTATCAACAATGATCTATGGAATTCTTGGCTCAACATGATGAAAATCGAAAAGATCATCTCATATACTACCTAACCCATACTTTGGTTACATATGAACATAACTATGCACCTTTTTAAAAAGCTTGTCTGGTCATGGTCTGCATAGCGTAGAAGTTATGCCATTACATGTTGAATAATAAGACCATGGTCATTTCAAAATTAGATCCACTCAAGTATCTACTATCTAAAACAACTTTACAATGTATAATGGCCAAATGGATCATGATTCTTAGTGAGTTTGACATAGAGTATGTCAATCAAAAGCTAATCAAGGGACAAGTTCTTGGAGATCAACTTGTTGAAGCACCTCTTACAAACACAAAGCCACTCATAAATCATTTCTCTAATGAATCCATAATTACCATCATTGACACACCTCTTGAGGAGAAACACTAGAAGATATATTTTGATGATTCATTTACTACATATGGATCAAGGGTAGGCCTCTTATTTATTACACCATAGGGGGATCTAATCCTTAAATCATTTAGAATGAACTTTCCTTGTACAAACAACATGGTCAAGTATGAAGAACTTATTGTAGGACTTTGATGTGCAGTGGATTAGAACATATCTCATCTCTAAGTTTATGGTGATCTTAGTTAATCATCAATTAAGTCACAGATCATTCTTAGACCAAATATGACAAGTTGATTACATATAAAATTATGGTTAACACTCTTAGCCAACAAATTGTCAACATTCAGTTTGAATACATACCAAGGGATAGTAATAGAACTGTGGATGTCATGGCTACTATTGGCTTTTTGATTTAACAAATAGATAAAGCTAGAGAGTTGATTTGAACAACATTTCATGTGAAAATTTAGGTGATGGTTCTATCCCAAATGGTGGTAAAAATTTTGGAAGCCATAACTTTTGCACCATAACTTCATTTGAATCCTCATTTAAACCATTAGAAAGCTAAGAATAAGGGGAATTTTATGATATGGAATGAGATTTAATCGATAGTTTTTAATCCCCAAAAACCCAATGGAAGTGATCCAAATTTTAATTTTAGTAGTGCAATCTAAAAATAGTAATTCCTCAAATTTTGTATTATTATAAAACATGGAAGTTAAACCACTTAATCTCCCTCGATATTGGTGACCTTCCACATCCTCCTCCTACCTTCAAAATGTGTATAAATGAATATGTAGCTCAAAAAGTAAATGAGACATCTCTTCTTAAAAATAGGCATATGTTTAGATCTGTAAATTTGATCAATAAAACATATCTTCTTAGAGATATCATTATTGTTATTGTGTTGTTCTTGTTTCTTGAATTATCTTTCAACCAAAGCTTCTGAGTTTTGGATTAGTGGTATCAGAGTAGTTTTTATTAAGAGTGTATGATGTTGAGGATGAGGTCAACCAATAGAAATCTTAGGTGGAAAATATAAGATCCAACAAACTATCCACCTATTCACTCCAAACAACCTTAAATGGTAGACAATAAAGAGACATCTGATCCTTTCAAGGAAATGGTGAATGAAGCCCTCCACAATAGCAAACACAAATGCTATAAAAATTATCCCAAATTTTCAAATAAATCTTGATGGAAAATTTTGGCTCATCATTTGCACCCCCATGACCTTTTAGTGCCCCAACATCCTTCAAGGTTGAGGTGAATTTTGGTATCCCTACATCCTTCAATGCTAATGTATTAGAAAATTGGTTGGATCAATTATCTTCCTATTTTCTATAAATAAATTCATAGATAAAGAGAAGATCACTTTTGCTCTTTTGAAAGCATCATTACATATCAAAAATTGGTGAAAAGTGTATAAGAAGAGATTCAATATGGATGATATTGGCCTTGAGGTGGAATCTACCTGGGATGATTTCATAAAAGTTGTAAAGGAAGAATACTACCACATTGGAGTATATGATGATTTGTATATAGAGTGGCAACAACTTCACCAAAGTAAGCAATAGTCTATTCAAGATTACACTAACATTTATCATTCTCTATCTACGAGATTAGGCATCTAGGAAAGTGAAAAATATGAGGTTCTCAAATATCATGGTTGACTAAAATGGTATATACCGGGGGAGTTGGAACTCTTCAATTTAGAAAACTTTAGTGAGGTGTATACGTTTATGATGAAGATTGAGTATAAGTATGAAATAATGAATATGAAGAGTCATCCTTCAAAATGAAAACATGACAAATAAGGTCAAACATGAGGCCAAAATTGGAAGGAAAAGGAAGGGAAGATTAAAAAATGGTGTGATTATCACAAATCTAGAACACACTCCAGAGAAGAATGTTGAGCCATCAAACTCCTACTTTCTGAGTCACAATCCTCAACATCTACTACTCTACCTCATACACATATTGTAGTAAAAAATCATGAAGAAGAGATTGTATATGTTGATCCCGATGCCATCATTGCTTCATCAAAGACCCATGAGAAGAGGCCAAATGACAAGGAAAGGTTGTTTCACTCTAAGTTATGGTTGAAAGGTAAGCCTCTGCATTTCATTCTTGATAGTGAAAGTCAAAATAATTTAATCTCTACTAATGTTATGAAAAACTTAAATTTTTATATGAAACCTCACCCAAAGCCATATAGTATTGGATGGTTGAGTCCAAGGAGAAACCTCCGTGTTACCCACCAATGTCTTCTCTCATATGTAATAAAATCTTTCCAAGATGATGTCTTATGTGATGTGGTCAATCTGGATGTTTGTGATGTACTCCTTGGTTAGTAATTCATGTATGATTGACATGGCATCAATGAATCAAGAACTTGAAGGATAAACCTCAATCTTGGAACATGATGCTATAGGGTATCAAAGGTACCACCTTCTACATCTGTCTCCTTGATTAATGCCAAGAAATTAATTTTCATGGTGGTCAAGCCATAAGAATCCAAAAGGGCCAATGTTATAGCCCTGAATACACAAAAAACATAATAATAGAATAAAATAGATATCGAGCTCAATAATTTCATGGCCTTCCATCCATAGACTCATGATTAGATAGAAATAGTGAACAATCAAGCCTTACATAGCTCCATAAAGCATAGCTCCATAAAGCACAATCCATTCCAAGTATGTATCATGAATCAAATCAAAACACAACTACCACACTTTATGATAAATCTTGATGAAATGAGGACCATTGATTCTAAATTAGGGAAGAATGATCTAAGCAACATTTTAGGTGATAATTCATGTGACGGTTCTACCCCAATTGGTGGCATAACTCTCAAGAGTCATAACTTTTGCACCATAGCTCTATTTGACTCCCCATTTAAACCATTGGAAAGATAAGAATGAGGGGAACATCATGAGATGTCAAAAGATATAATTGGTGGGTTTTACCCTTGAAAACCCAATGGAATTTTTTGAAATTTCCATTTTAGTAGTAATTCTAAAAATAATAAGTTTCTAAAAATAGCAATTCCTTAAATTATATATTATTATAAATCAAGGAAGTCAAACCACTTAATCTCACTCAAGATTGATGACCTTTCACATCCTCCTCCAACCTTAAAAATATGTATAAATAATATGTAACCTAAAAATCAAATGAGACATCTCTTCTTAGAGATAGGCATATGTTTGTATCTACAAATTTGATTAATAAAACATCTCTTCTTAGAGATAGCATTAATGTTATTATGTTATTATTTCTTGAATTATCTTTCAATTAAAGCTTCTACATTTTGGATGAGTAGTATCAGAATGGTCTATCTTAAGAGTGTATGATCCCAAGGATGAGATCAGACTATAGGAACCTTGGGTGGAAAATACAAGATCCAACAAACTATCCACTTGTTTGCTCTGAATGACCTCAAATGGTAGACAACACCGAGATATCTGATCCTTTTAAGGAAATGGTGAATGAATCCCTTCAGAAATAGTAAGCACACATGTTATAACAATTTTCACAAATTCTCCAACAAATATCGATGGAAAATTTTGGCTCCTCATCTGCACCCCCATATCCTTTCAGTGCCCTAACACCCTTCAAGGTTTAGGTGAATTTTGATATCCCTACATTTGAAGGTAAAATCAATGTTGATGTAGTATAAAATTGGTTGGATCAATTATGTTCCTATTTTTCTATAAATAAATTTACAGATAAAGAGAAGATCACTTTTTCTCTTTTGAAAGCATAATTTCCTATCAAAAATTGGTAGAAAGTGTATGCCTTGAGGTGGAACCTACCTGGGACAATTTTATAGAAGTTGTAAAGGAAGAATACTACCCCATTAGTGCATATAATGATCTATATATAGAGTGACAACAACTTCATCAAATTAGGGAATAGTCTATTCAAGATTACACTGACATTTATCATTCTCTATCTATGAGATTGGGCATCTAGGAAAGTGAAAAACATGAGGTTCTTAAAATCATGGTGGACTAAAATAGTATATATAGCGGGGGATGGAACTCTTAAATTTGGAAAAATTTGGTGAGGTATACAAGTTTGTGATGAAGATTGATTAGAATCATGAAAGAATGAATACGAAGAGTCAGACTTCAAATTGAAAAAGTGACAAAGAAGGTTAAACACAAGGCTAAAATTGAAAGCAAAAGGAAGGAAAGACTGAGAGATTGTGTGATTATCAAAAATATAGAATGCAATCCAAAGAAGAATGTTGAGACATTAAGTCCTTAATTTTTGAGTCACAATCATCAACATCTACTGCTCTAACTCATACACACCCTATAGTGAAAGAGGATGAAGAAGAGATTGTAGATTATGAACTTGATGCCATCATTGCTTCATCACAGACTCATGAGGAGAGGCCAAACAACAAGAAAACATTATTTCACTCTAAGTTATGGGTGAAAGGTAAGCCTTTACATTTCATTCTTGATAATGGGAGTCAAAAAAATTTAATCTTTGCTAATGTTGTGAAAAGCTTAAATTTATCCATTAATCCTCACCCAAAGCCATATAGTATTGGATGGTTGAATCCAGGGAAAAACCTCCGTGTTACCCACCAATGTCTTCTCTCATATGCAATAAAACATTTTCAATATGAGGTCTTATGTGATGTGGTCAATCTAGATGTTTGTGATGTACTCTTTGGTTAGTAATTTATGTATGAATGACATGGCATCTATGAATCAAGAACTTGAAGGATCACCCTCACTCTTGGAACATGGAGCTATAGGGTATCAAAGGTACCAGCTTCTACATTTGTCTCCTTGATTAGTGCCAAGAAATTTATTTTCACGGTGGTCAAGCCATAAGAATCCAAAAGGGCCAATGTTGTATCCCTAAATACACAAACAACACAGTAATAGAAGAAAACAAATACTAATCTAAAGAATTTCATGCCTTTCCATCCACAAACTGATGGTCAGATAGAAATGGTGAATAATCAGGCCCTACACAGTTCCACGAAGCATAGCTCCATAAAGCACAATCCATTTTAAGTATGTATCAGGAATAAAATCAAAACACAACTACCACACTTGATGATAAATATTGATACAATGGTGACCATTTCTTCTCAAGGAGGGAGGAATGATCCAAGTAATATTTTAGGTGAAAATTCAGGGGATGATTCTACCCCAATTGGTGGTAGAACTTTTGAGAGCCTTAACTTTTACATCATAGCTCTGTTTGACTCCCTGTTTGAACCATTGGAAATATAAGATTGAGAGGAACATAATGAGATAACATGAGCTCTGATTAGTCAGTTTTTACCTCTGAAAACCCAATATAAGTGATCCAGATTTTAATTTTAGTAGTCAAATCTATAAATAGTAAGTTTTTAAAAATAGTAATTCCTTGAATTCTGTATTATTGTAAATCATGGAAGTCAAACCACTTAATTTCCCTAGAGATTGGTGACATTCCACATCCTCCTCCTACCTTAAAAATATCTATAAATAAATATTTAACACAAAAAGGAAATGAGACATCTCTCCTCAGAGATAAGCATATGTTTGGTTTTATAAATTTGATCAATAAAACATCTCTTCTTAGAAATAAAATTATTTTTATTGTGTTATTATTATTTTTTGAATTATATTTCAACCAAAGCTTCTAAGTTTTGGATCAGTGGTATTAGATAAGTTTGTCTTAAGAGTGTATGATCCTAAAAATGAGGTCAAACTACAATAAGCTTGGGTGGAAAATATAAGATCCAATAGACTATCCACTTGTTCGCTCCAAATAACCTCAAATGGTAGACAACACTAAGAATCCAATCCTTTCAAATAAATAGTGAATGAAGCCCTCCAACAAGAACAAGTGCAGATGCTACAAAAATTCACCTAAATTATCTAAAAAATTTGAATGGAAAATTCTAGCTCCTCAATTATACCCCCATGTCCTTTCAGTGCCCTAACACCCTTCAAGGCTAAAGTCAATTTTGGTATCCCTACATTTAAAGGAAAAATCAATGATGATGCTATAAAAAATTATTTGGATCAATTGTCTTCCTATTTTTCTATAAATAAATTCATTGATAAAGAGATCACTTTTGCTCTTTTGAAAGCATCATTGCTTATCAAAAATTGGTAAGAAGTGTATAAGAAGAGATTTAGTATAGATGATATTAGACTTGAGGTGGAACCTACGTAAGATTATTTCATAGATGCTATAAAGGAAGAATACTACCCCATTAGAGCATATGATGATCTATATATAGAGTGACAATAACTTCACCAAGGTAAAGAACACTCTATTTGAGATTACACTAACATTTTTCATTCTTTATCTATGAGATTGGGCATCCAAAAAAATGAGAAACACAAGGTTCTCCAATATCATGGTAGACTACAATGGTATATATGGGGAAAGATGGAACTCTTTAATTTGAAAACCCTCAATGACCCATACAAGTTCATGGTGAATATTGAGTAGAAGCATGGAAGAATGAATATGAAGAGTCAACCTTCAAGATGGAAATGTGACAAAGAAGGTCAAATACTAGACTAAAATTAGAAGAAAAAGGAAAAAAAGACTCATAAATAGTGTGATTATTACATATTTGGAATGCACTCAAAACAAGAATGCCAAGACATCAAGTCCCTACTTTCTGAGTCACAATCTTAAAAATTTACTGCTCTACCTCATTAATACCCTACATTTGAAGAGGATGAAGAAGAGATTGTAGATGCTAATCCCGATGCCATCATTGCTTCATCATAGACCCATGAGGAGAGGCTAGATGACAAGAAAATTTTGTTTCACTTTAAGGTATAGGTAAAAGGTGAGCCTCTGCATTTCATTCTTGATAGTGGGAGTCAAAATAATCTAATCTCTGCTAATGTTGTGAAAATCATAAATTTGTCCATGAAGCCTCACCTAAAACCATACAGTATTAGATGGTTGAGTCTAGGGATAGACCTCCATGTAACCCAATAATGTCTTCTCTCATATGCAATAAAACCTTTTTGAGATGAGGTCTTATGTGATGTGGTCAATCTAGATGTTTGTGATGTACTCTTTGGTCAATGATTCATGTATGATCAACATGGATTCTAGAAATAAATAAATTGAAAGATCACCTTCACTCTTAAAATATGGTGCTATAGGGTACTAGAGGTACCACCTTTTACATTTATCTCCCTGATTAGTGCCAAGAAGTTCATTCTCATGGTGTTCAAGCCATAGAAATACAAAAAGGCTGATGTTGTAGACCTGACCACACAAACAACATAAAAAATAAGAAAATAGACATGAAACTAAATAAGTTCATGGCCTTCCATCTACAGACTGATGGTTAGATAGAAATGGTGAACAATCAAGCCCTACACAGCTCCACAAAGCACATTATATTTCAAGTATGCATCAAGAATAAAATCAAAACACAAATACCACACTTGATGAAAAATATTGATATAATGGGGACCATTGATTCTCAAGGAGGGAGGAATGAGATGAGAAACATTTTAGGTGACAATTGAGGTGATGGTTCTACCCCAATTGGTGGTAGAACTTTCAAGTGCTATAACTTTTGCAGCATAACTCTATTTGACTCCTCATTTGAACCGTTAGAAAGATAACAATGAGATAAATGATGTGAGATGGAATGAGCTCCATTTGATAGGATTTTATTCCTAAAAATATAATGGAAGTGCCTCAAATTTTAATTTTAGTAGTGTAGTCTAAAAATAGTAAGTTTCTAAAAATAGAAATTCCTCAAATTCTATACTATTATAAATGGTGGAAGTTGAACCACTTAATCTCGTTCGAGATTGGTAACTTTACACATCCTCCTTATACCTTAAAAATTTATATAAATAAAGATTTAATCTAAAAAGGAAATGAGACATCTCTTCTTAGAGATAAACATATGTTTGGCTCTGCAAATTTGATCAATAAAACATCTTTTGCTAGAGATAACATTATTATTATTGTGTTGTTATTATTTATTTAATTTTATTTCAACCATAGATTATAAATTTTGAATTAGTGGTATTAGAGTGGTTTTTATTAAGAGTGTATGATCCCAAGTATGAGGTTAGACTACATGAAACTTAGGTGGAAAATACAAGATCCAATAGAATATCCACTTGTTCAGTCCAAACAACCTCAAATGGAAGATAACACTGAGACATCCAATCATTTCAAATAAATGGTGAATGAATCCATCCAATAATAGTAAGTGTAGATGCTACAAAAAATATCTCAAATTCTCCAACAAACCTTAATGGGAAATTGTGACTCCTCGTCTACATCTCCATTTCCTTTCAGTGCCCCAACACCCTTCAAAGTTTAGGTGAATTTTGATATCCTTACATTTGAAGGCAAAATCAATGCTAGTGTAGTAGAAAATTGGTTGGATCAATTATCTTCCTATTTTTTTGTAAATAAATTCATTGATAAAGAAAAGATCACTTTTGCTCTTTTGAAAGCATCATTGCCTATCAAAAATTAGTTGAAAGTGTATAAGAAGAGATTTAGTATAAATGATATTGGCCTTAAGGTAGAACCTACTTGGGATGATTTCATAAAAGCTGTAAAGAAATAATACTACCCCATTGGAGCATATGATGATCTGTATATAGAGTGACAACAACTTTGCCAAGGTAAGGAATAGTCTGTTCAAGATTAAACTGACATTTTTTATTCTCTATCTATGAGATTGGGTATTTAGGAAAGTGAAAAACACAAGGTTATCAAATATATTGGTGGACTACAATGGTATATTTAGGGGGAGATGGAACTCTTCAATTTGAAAACCCTTGGTGAGGTGTACAAGTTCATAGTGAAGATTGAGTAGAAGCATGAAAGAATGAATATGAAGAGTCATCCTTCAAAATAGAATAGTGACAAAGAAGGTCAAATATGAGGATAAAATTGGAAGCAAAAGGAATGGAAGAATAATAAATTGTGTGATTATCAAAAATTTGAAATGAACTCGAAAGAAGAATGTTGAGCCATCAAGTCCCTACTTTTTGAGTCATAATTCTCAACATCTACTACTCTGCCTCATACACACCCTACAGTCAAAGAGGATGAAGAAATTTTTTTATATGCTGATCTCGATGCCATCATTGCTTTATCAAAAACCCATGAGGAGAGGCCATATGAGAAGGAAAGGTTATTTCACACTAAGTTATGTGTGAAAGGTAAGCCTCTATTTTTCATTCTTGATAGTGGGAGTCAAAAGAATTTAATTTCTGCTAACATTATGAAAAGCCTAAATTTATCCATGAAGCCTCACCTAAATCCATAAAGTATTAGATGGTTGAGTCTAGGGAAAAATGTCTATGTCACCCACCAATTTCTTCTCTCTTATGCAATAAAACCTTTCCAAGATGAGGCCTTATGTGATGTGGTCAATCTAGATGTTTGCAATGTAATCTTTAGTCAACCATTAATGTATGATCAACATGGCATCTATGAATCAAGAACTTAAAGGATCAACCTCACTCTAAAAACATGATGCTATAGGGTATAAGAGGTACCACATTTTGCATCTGTCTCCCTGATTAGTGCCAAAAAAATTTGTTCTCATGGTTGTCAAGCCACAAGAATCCAAAAGGGCTGATGTTGCAGCCCTAACTACATAAACAACATAACAACATAAGAAAATAGATACCAATCTCAATAAGTTCATAGCCTTCCATCCATAGGCTAATGGTTAAATATAAATGGTGAATAATTAGGCCCTGCATAGCTCCATAGACATTGTCCATTCCAAGTATGTTTCGGGAATCAAATCAAAACACAACTACCATACTTGATGACAAATATTGATGCAATGAGGACCATTGCTTCTCAAGGAGGGAAGAATGATCTAAGAAATATTTTAGTTGATAATACAAGTGATGGTTCAAGCCCAATTAGTGGTAGAACTTTTGGGACCCATAATTTTGCACCATAGCTCCGTTGGATTCCCTGTTTGAACCATTGGAAAGTGAAGAATGAGGGGAACAGTGTGAGATGGAACGAGATCTACTTAGTGGGATTTTATATCCAAAAATGTAGTGGAAGTGCCTCAAATTTTAATTTTATTGGTGCAATCTAAAAATAGCAAGTTTCTAAAAATAGTAATTCCTTGAATTCTATATTATTGTAAATCATAGAAGTTGAATCACTTAATCTCTTTCAAAATTAGTGACCTTCCACATCCTCCTCCTACCTTAAAAATGTGTATAAATGAAGATACCCAAAAATAATATGCCACATCTGTTTTAAAAGATAGGCGTATGTTTGGATTTGCAAATTTGATCAATAAAACATCTCTTCTCGGAGATAGCATTATTGTTATTGTGTTGTTCTTGTTTCTTGAATTATCTTTCAACCAAAGCTTCTAAGTTTTGGATCAGTGGTATCAGAGAGGTTTCTCATAAGAGTGTATGATCTTGAAGATGAGGTCAGACTATAGGAAGTTTGGATGGAAAATACAAGATCCAACATACTATCAATCTATTTTCTCTAAGTGACCTCAAATGGCGAACAACACTAAGACATCTAATCCTTTCAATGGAATGGTGAATGAATCCATCCAAAAATAGAAAGTGTAGATGCTAAAAAAAATTCCCAAATTCTTCAACAAATCTTGATGGATAATTCTAGCTCCTCATCTATCTTTTTAATGCCCAAACACCCTTCAATATTTAGGTGAATTTTTATATCCCTATATTTGAAGGCAAAATCAATGCTGATGTAGTAGAAAATTAGTTAGATCAACTTTCTTCCTATTTTTATATAAATAAATTCATAGATAAATAGAATATCACTTTTAATATTTTGAAAGCATCATTGTCTATCAAAAATTGATGAGAAATGTATAAGAATGTGTTTAGTATGGATGATATTGGCCTTGAGGTGAAACATACCTCAGATGATTTCATAGATGCTATAAAGGAAGAATACTACCCCATTAGAGCATATGATGATCTATATATAAAGTGGAAACAATTTCACCAAGATAAGGAACAGTCTGTTCAAGATTACACTAACATTTTTCATTCTCTATATGTGAGATTCATCATCCAAAAAAGTGAGAAACATAAGGTTCTCAAATATCATGGTGAATTGCAATGGTATATATGGGGGGAGATGGAAATCTTCAATTTAGAAACCCTTGATGAGGCATATAAGTTCATGGTGAAGATTGAGTAGAAGCATGAAAGAATGAATAAAAAGAGTCAACTTTCAAAATAGAAAAGTGACAAAAAAGGTCAAATACGAGGCCAAAATTGAAAGTAAAAGGAAGGGAAGATTAAGAAATAGTGTGATTATCACAAATCTATAATTCAATCAAAAGAGGAATGCTAAGCTATCAAGTCCCTACATTCTAAGTCACAATCCTTAACATCTACTGCTTTGCCTCATACAGACCCTACAATCTAAGAAGATGGAGAAGATATTGTAGATGCTAAGCCTGATGCCATCATTGATTCATCATAGACCCATGAAGAGAGGTCAAATGATAAGGAAAGGTTGTTTGATTCTAAGTTATGGGTGAAAAGTAAGCCTCTGTATTTCATTCTTGATAGTGGGAGTTAAAATAATTTAATATCTTCTAATATTATAAAAAGCCAAAATTTGTCCATGAAGCCTCAGACAAAGTCATATAGTATTATATTGTTGAATCAAGGGAGAAACCTCTGTGTCACCGACCAATGTCTTCTCTCATATGCAATAAAACTTTTAGAAGACGAGATCTTATGTGATGTGGTCAATCTAGATTCTTTCAATGTAATCTTTGGTCAGCCATTCATGTATGATCGACATGGAATCTATGAATCAAGAAATCAAAGGATCACCCTCACTCTTAGAACACAGTGATATAGGGTATCAAAGGTACCACCTTCTACATTTATCTCCTTGATTAGTTTTAAGAAATTTGTTCTGATGGTGGTCAAGCCACATAAATCCAAAAGGGTTGATGTTGCAACCTTGAATACACAAATAACATAATAAAAAAATCAAATAGATAACAAGATCAAGAAGTTCATGGCCTTCCATCCATAGACTGATGGATAGACATAAATGGTGAACAATTAGACCTTGCACAGCTCCATAAAGGATAGTCCATTCTAAGTATGCATCAAGAATCAAATCAAAGTACAAATACCACACTTGATCACAAATATTGATGCAATGGGGACCAATGCTTCTCAAGGAGGGAGGAATAATCTAAGCATTATTTTAAGTTATAATTCAAGTGATGGTTCTACCTCAATTGGTATTATAACTTTTAGAAGCCATGACTTTTACACCATAACTCTATTTGACTCCCCATTTGAACCATTGGAAAGATAATAATGAGGGGAATGTTGTGAGATGACATGATATTTGATCAATGGTTTTTTATCTTTGAAAACCCAATGTAAGTGTCCCAAATTTAAATTTTAATAGTGTAGTCTAAAAATAGTAAGTTTCTAAAAATAGTAATTCCTCAAATTTTATATTATTGTAAATCATGGAAGTCAAGCCACTTAATCTCCATCGAGATTGGTGACCTTCCACATCCTTCTTATACCTTAAAAATTGTTATAAATAAATATTTAACCCAAAAAATAAATGAGACATCTCTTCTTAGAGATAGGCATATGTTTATATCTACAAATTTGATCAATAAAACATCTCTTTTCAGAGATAGCATTATTGTTATTATGTTGTTCTTATTTCTTGAAATATATTTCAACTAAAGATTCTAAGTTTTAGATCAATTGTATCAAATCAATTTGTATTAAGAGTGTATGATCCTAAGGATGAGGTCAGACTATAAGAAGCATGGGTGGAAAATACAAGATCCAGTATACTATCTACCTGTTCACTCAAAATGACCTCAAATGATGGAAAACACTGAGACATATGTTCCTTTCAAGGAAATGGTTATTGAATCCATCCAACAAAAATAATTACAGATGCTACAATAATTCATCTAAATTATCTAACAAATATCGATGGAAAATTTTAGGTCCTCATCTGTATCTCCATGTCCTTTCAGTGCCCCAACACCCTTCAAAGTTTAGGTGAATTTTGATATCCCTACATTTGAAGGAATAATCAATGCTAATGTAGTAGAAAATTATTTGGATCAATTTTCTTCCTATTTTTTTGTAAATAAATTCACCGATAAAGAGAAGATCAATTTTACTCTTTTGAAAGCATCATTTCCTATCAAAAATTTGTGGGAAGTGTATAAGAAGAGATTCAATATGGATGATATTGGTCTTGAGGTGAAACCTACTTGAAATGATTTTATAAAAGATGTAAAGGAAGAATACTACTCCATTGGAGCATATGATGATCTGTATATAGAGTGGCATCAACTTCACCAAGGTAAGGAATAGCCTATTCAAGATTACACTAATATTTTTCATTCTCTATTTACGAGATTGGGCATCCAATAAAGTGAGAAACACATGGTTCTCAAATATCATGATAGAGTAAAATGGTATATATGGGGAAGATGAAACTCTTCATTTTGGAAACCCTCAGTGAGGTATACAAGTTTATGGTGAAGATTGAACAGAAGCATGGAAGAATGAATACAAAGAGTAAGCCTTTAAAATGGAAAAGTGATAAATAAGGTCAAACATGAGGCCAAAATTAGAAGTAAAAGGAAGGGAAGACTGATAAATGGTGTGATTATCACAAATTTGGAACATACTCTGAGGAAGAATTTTGAGCCATTAAGTCCCCACTTTCTGAGTCACTATCCTCAACATTTACTGCTCTACCTCATACACACCCTATAGTTGAAGAGGATGAAGAAGAGATTGTAGATGTTGATATTGATGCTATCATTTCTTCATCATAGACCCATAAGGAAAGGCCTAACAATAGAGAAAGGTTGTTTCACTCTAAGTTATGGGTAAAAGGTAAGCCTTTGCATTTCATTCTTGATAGTTGGAGTCAAAAGAATTTAAAATCTGTTAATGTTGTGAAAATCTTAATTTTTTCCAAAAAGCCTCATCCAAAGCCATATAGTATTGGATGGTTGAGTCCAAGGAGAAACCTCCATGTCACCCAATAATGTCTTCTCTCATATGCAATAAAACCTTTCCAAGATGAGGTCTTATGTGATTTAGTCAATCTAGATGTTTGTGATATACTCTTTGGTCAACTATTCATGTGTGATTGACATGGAATCTATGAATCAAGAACTTGAAAGATCACCTTTAATCTTGGAACATGGTACTATAGGGTAGTAGAGGTACCACCTTCTACATCTATTTCCCTGATTAGTGCTAAAAAATTCATTCTCATGGTGGTCAAACCATAGGAATCCAAAAGGGTCGATGTTGCATCCCTGAATACATAAATAACACAACAAAAGAAGCAAATAGATACCAATATAAAGAATTTCATGTCCTTCCATCCATAGACTATTGGCTAAATAGAAATGGTGAACAATTGGGCCCTACATAGCTCCACAAAGTATAGTCCATTCCAAGTATGCATCGAGAATTAAATTAAAACATAATTGCCACACTTGATGACAAATATTGATGCAATAGGGACCATTGCTTATCAAGGAGGGATGAATGATCCGAGTAAGATTTTAGGTGATAATTTAGGTGATAGTTCTACTCTAATTAATGGGAAAAATTTTAGGATCCATAACTTTTGCACCATAGCTCCATTTGACTCCCTATTTGAACTGTTGGAAAGCTAAGAATGAGGGGAACACTGTGAGATGGCATGAACTCCACTTAGTGGGTTTTTAGTCTTAAAAATTTAATGGAAATGTCTCAAATTTTAATTTTAGTAATGCAGTCTATAAATAGTAAGTTTTTAAAAATAGTAATTCTTTGAATTCTATATTATTGTAAATCATGGAAGTCAAACCACTTAATCTCCCTTAAGATTTGTGAACTTTCACATCCTCCTCCTACCTTCAAAATTTGTATAAATTAATATGTAACCCAAAAAATAAATGAGACATCTTTTCTCAGAGATAAGCATATGTTTGAATCTACAAATTTGATCAATAAAACATCTCTTCTCAAAGATAGCATTATTTTTATTATGTTGTTATTGTTTATTGAATTATATTTCAACCAAAACTTTTGAGGTTTGGATCAAAAGTTATTAGTTCCTCATTGAGAATTTTTTAGCACCAGCTCATGAACCTTCAACCATTGCAATGATTTGTGATATTGTTGGTCCTAATTCTATTTGGTACTCAGACTTTTACAACTACCTTCATGACCAAGTTATACCATCGAACTTATCTCAAAAATAAACCTAATCCTTTATTGATCATTCCACTCATTATACTATACTTGGATCCACCCTTTACCATCACAATTTTGATGGAACTTTGTTTCATTGTTTAACTTTGATAGAGTTTACACTAGTGTTAAGATAAGTTCATGAAGGAGTATATAGATCTCATTATACTGGGGTAGTCCTATATAGAAATCTTTTTCATACTAATTATTATTCGCCCATGATAGATGCAGATGCAATTGCATATATAAAGAAGTGTGACAAATATCAATGACATGCTAACTTGATTCATGCCCTAGCCCAAACTCTAAAATTGATGTTGATACCATGGCCATTCACTACATGGGGACTTGACCTCATTGGGAAGATCAACCCCACTTCATTTGATGGCCATAAACATATCCTTACCACCATCAAGTATTTCACTAAGTGGGTTGAATTTATATCCCTCACTTACGTGACTAGAAAGCAAATTTACAAATTCATTTCCAACTATCTCATTTGCCACTACGGTATCCCCTCTAACATTATATCAGATAATGGAGGATCATTTAAGAATAAGGATGCAGACTAGCTATGTATCAAATATAACATCACACAAATTTTTTCTATAGCATATTACCCTCAAGGTAATGGCTAGGCTAAAACATCAAATAAAACTATTGTCAGTATTCTCAAAAAGATTGTCAATGATGCTAGTCATGATTGGTACTTGTAGATATTCCTTTCCCTTTGGGTATACCATATCAATCATCATACCCCCATAGGAGCCAATCCATACACATTTATGGTAATGAATCCATCCTTCCAATTGAGGTTGAATTGCCTTCACTGTGCATATTTTTCAAACATGTCTTGGATGATCATGACCATCGAGTAGTTCACCTACAAGAGCTAGACCTAATTGATGAGAAATGCATAGCTACGATCAATAATCTTCAAACATATTATAACTAACTCAAAGGCCACTATAATCAACCTATCAAGTATAGAATATTTAAACTTGGTGATCTTTTTTTTAAGAAAACCAAAATAATACCATGGTTAAGAAGAAGCCTAAAGGTAAATTCAAACCAAACTAGATAGGGCCTTTCATCAATACTATAGATTATGGATCAGGGGTATATAGGCTTGCCACACTAGATGGAGATGAAATTCGCGACCTAATAAATATTTTTCACCTTAAGTGGTAGTATGATTGAGTGCTAAGGTGTATTATATGTAAGGACAATTTTAGTTATGCCATCTTATCACTATTCTTTGTATAATTATCATTCTTATCCATCCTCTTAGCCATATCCACTTTACATATCCACTTTACATTTATGACCTATCAACCTAGACATGTTCTCAAGCCTAGATTTTTTGACCTTGGTTTTATACATTCATTATGTATTTTTAGCATGAAGGAATCTGATCAGTTTCATTAGTTGGTTCAAGTACTTCAAACAGAGATTGCATTTTGGAGTAGTCTGATAAAAGTTTTAGTAATTGCATCCTTCATTTGTTATTCCTTTCTTATCATTGGTCTTGCTACTAATTATAATTTTCTTTGGGTAAATTAGTACCATTTATCTATGATGTGCCCTAGTTATAACCACCTATGGACAAACTAGGGGAAACTATCATTTATTAAGCCTTGATGTACCAACTTGCCACTTTTTATGCTATGTTGTGCCTTATTACTGGATGTGCTTATTTTATTTGAATTGACTGCTATACTAGTCAAATTCCTCCACTGTAGGGTAGAACTAAAGTGACTTGAGGTATTAATTTAGGACTATGTAAGCAGCACTCGATACTTATTGAGGTTAGCTTAGTCACCCCCTTGCCACACTCTCACCATTTTATGAGTAACCTAAGTTTGAATACTCTCACTATTTTGTGAGAAACTTAAGTTTGAATGCTCTCACCATTTTGTGAGCTTGAACCATTGAGTGTCTCATCATTATTGATCAAGTTCAGATACTTTAAAAAATTTCAAAACATGTTTAAAACTACTAGAAAAGAATAACAAAAACATGGACCACTTCTTTGCCTTAAGGATTCTCAGAACCCTTACTCAGTTTCAAGCAAACCACTTGTCACTTAGTTTTCCCATCCTCTTTGGCCTTTTCTTTGATGCACTTTCCATTTTTAAAAACCATTCCTATTTTTTTTTATCACAACCATTCTATTTTTTTCACCAGTTATCATTTTTCTTCCCATTCTCTAGGAGAACTACATTTAGTCTAAAGTTTTTATTGGATATTGCATCCATGAAACTATGTAGGCAGTGTTTACTTACCTAGTGCATATGGAGATAGATCGAGACCCCGTTAATTTTATTCTACTCTCTGATTTTTTTTGTTTGTTAAGTTATCACCTATTTTCTAGGGGTAATATTTGTATAATTTCAATTGAGTATTTTTTTGTTTATTTCTTTATTTTTTATTTGTGTGCTTATTTGTTTACTTTCAACACCATTACTTTAATTTAGTTTATGTGTGTTTATTAGGTGATTCCTTGCCCAAACTTACACTTGAATCCATCCATATTCATAAGTTTACATTATCATCATGGTTTCTATCATTGGTGCATTGTTTTCTATTGAGTATTATATTATGGGAGTTAGTCCTCATGCATATTTTAGCCAAGTTCTCATGATGTTATACCATGATGCCTACTAACATGTGCTACAACAAATCTCAAATTCAAGAAGTCTATTAAAAAATGGTGGCATCAACATCTCTTCAACACTAACATCTTGATTCTATCCCAATCATATTCCAAACAGTGTAATTAACCATGAAAGAATTTAAATCTTTATTAGTTTAGATGAGCATCTCTCTACTAGTAGGTTGTTCCAATTCATCATTACCCTCTGTGTTAAGTTATCATCCTTGACCAAGTTTATCATGTTTACCATAATTGAGGTTCAATGATTATAACTTCAACTATGGGTAAATCATTGCACATTATCCCACCTACATTTCTCAATGATTATAATCACCTTTGGCCAAATAATTATGTTGTCACCACTTCCCTTTTTTGCCCATACAGGGGCATGTTAATATCTTGTTTTTCTATCCTCACTAGGGCATCTCCATCTTCTCAATGATTATAATGACATTTAGGCAAATCATTGTGTTATCATACCACATTACCACTATCGAGGTACAATGCTTATAACCACTTTTGGGAAAAACATTGTACACCATCCCACTTGCATTCTCAATGATATTGATTACTTTTTCAATATCATTATGTATTTACCCCATCATCTTTTCTTTCTTTGGTCCCCTCATTTCACTTCTTATTGAGGGACCGTTTATCGACCTAATTGTGCCAATAATTCCCTCGAGGGGTCATCATATAATTAACTTATCATCATTGTAGTTGTAGGCATATAAGACCTTTTCATTCTTTGAGAATATGTTATTGTGATTATATCTTGTAACACCTTCCCAAATAGTGGAAAATAGTAGACACCTAAAACTGGCCACCAATAACCTCCAACCAAGCTTTTGACCAATTTCCACCTAAAGTACACAATTTGGCCTAAAACTACTAAAATACATTAAATGAGTTGAAATTGATATATTCAAGTGCTGATTTTGGCCAATGTATCACTAAGTGGGGTAATGTAATTTATGGACCAACTAACTTTGATTAGATCATTCTGAGTCAAAATTCTAATTTTCCACTTAGGTGCTCTGGATTGCTCTTTCCTATCAAATATCTTGCACAAGACATGTGCCTTTGTTATTTGATATTGATAATATCCTAAATGGGATAATGGATCTAATGCATTTGACATTGATTTTCAATTCCAATCCAGTCAAATTTTGGACCAATAACAAGGCATTCTGATCAATTTGAGTAATTTGTGCACAAAGTGCTTAATCATGCTTAAGAGTCAATTAAACAAAATTAGAGTCTAATTAAGAATTACATAAAAACTTGTTGAATAATTATTTTTGAAAATTAATATTGAATATCTACGTCATTAGGTGACCTCATTTCTTTGGAAGACATCCCTAGGCCATAAATGCCACAAATATCAAGATTCATGCCTCCCATGCCTCATCAAAGCCCTCCATGCCTCTTAATTTCTCCTATATCCCAAATATTGATGATCCTATTTATAAATTTTAATTACATAATTAAATTAATCTTTAGCCACACATCTCAATCCTGAGATAGATGGTTCAGGTTAATTCTAGATATTTGTAAAAATATATAAATAGGACTTACCACATGAATTTTAACAAATTATTATGCAAAGTTATAATATAGAATTGATTAAAAAGATTCATTCAACTAGTGTTACCATGCCAAATTGATTCCAAGCCATAAGCCAAAGGTGCCAAGGAGAGATGGAGGTAGACAAGCTTCTATTACCAAGGACTTCATGAGCACAAAACTGAGTAAGCTACTACTACAAAGGCATTTAGAACATTCAAGGAAGGTGAAGGAATTATTGTGTTTTTTCTTACTTTTTAGTTGTGTTTGTCATTTTTTTTTTTACTAAGCTCACCCTAGTAACTAGGCATGAAGGTGTTAGCTTTGTATATTCTTTGTCAATTTATTTTATGCATTTTATCACTAACACCATACTAATCTCCTCTTCTTAGTCAAATTCCTAGTTCACATGTTGCATCTTAGATATCATTTCCTTTTATTTCAAATGATTTGAGTTTTAACTTTAATGATGGGTTTTTCTATTCCTCCTCCATAGGGATTTCAAAAACCAAACATGGGTGCTAAAGATGACTTTCATTTGATTACTTGGGATAATGTTACTTAGAGAGAGAACTTCAAAGAGCATGGGGTCTAAAAGTATCATAAATCTAGGTGAAATAAAAGTACTATCTTAACTTCTACCTTGTTTTATGGAATTTGGAGTGAAAGAAAGGGGAAATCAAGAGGAGTGACACATGGAACAATTTTAATTAATTCAAATCATAAAAAATGTGAAAAGGGGATAAAATGATAGTAAAGTGTGATTCCTTATCATAAGAATGAGGGTAATGGAGGAAAACATGATAACATAGACTATTTGTACAAATTCCATCTATAAAAATAAGCAAAAGATAAAGTTTGAGAACAAAGATGTAAAAAGATGAAAAGATGGTAATTTTATGAGGAGGGTTAGGTCCTATCCATGGTCTTACACTACAACTTCATAAAAGAGGAACTTGAGGGGTGTTAATAATCAAGTTAAAGATAAAGCAAGGTAAGCAAAAAGATGGTAGTTTTTTTAGGAATGTTAGGTCCTATTCGTGGTCTTATACTACAACTCACAAAATAAAAACCTAAGGGGTGTAAAAATAATAGAAAATGTAAGAAGATAAATAAAACTATGGTACATCAAGAAACGAAAAGACCAAAAGGGAGGAGTAAAGGTTTGTGAAAGGAGGGAGCTTGCTATAGAGGGAGAGTCTTGTGTAAGTAACATGAAAAAAGTGTTAAATAGATGTAGATAGAAAGCATGAAAAGAAGAAAATGTTTAGGAAAAATACTAATTGAGAAATTGTGCATTGGTGGGCATTTTGAGAACATGGCCTTCATTGGTTTAAGGTGATAGGTTTTTGGATCAAGAACATCTTTGACTAAATATGGGCCCCACCACTTTTGGGCATATTAACATTATTTATCATGGGTGTAGTCTAATTTAAGGACAAGATCATCAATATTAATTGTGTATATTTTAACATATTTATTATAATATCTAGCATTAAAAGCCTTGTATTAGTAGTTATGTTATAAGGTAGAAATTTGACATTCATCAAGTAGATAAAGGGCATGAAGATGAGCTTCACATAGTTATTCATTGAGAATAATACCATGAAGAGATATACAAAGATAGGGAAGCTCAACTTCTAAAGGAATAATTGACTTAGAACCATAGACTAGAGATAATGGAGTTTCCCTAATGGCAATGTGTATGCTAATCAAATAGGCCAAAAGTGCATGGTAAAGATCAAGATGCCAATTAATTTAGGTTTCATGGATTGTCTTTTGGAGAGTTTTTATGAGAATTTTATTAGTGGCCTCAGATTGACCATTGTATTGTGGATTATAAGTCATTGAAAATTTATGATTGATCTTGAATTTATTACAAAGTTGTTTAACATGTTTATTTTTTGAATTACCACCATTGTCTAAAATAATGGTATGGAGAACACCAATGTGGAAAATGATTTGAATAGGAATAAAATTGGAAATGGTAAGACTAATGACATTAATAATTGGCATGGCTTCTATTCACTTAGTAAAATATTCAATAGAAGTGATGATAAAGACATGCCCATATTGGGAGTGAGGTAGTTTGCCAATGAGATCAAATCCCCATATGGAAAATGGCCAAAGAGATTTGATAATTTGAAGTTTGGCTAGAGGTGAATGGATTATATATTCATGAAAATGGCAAAGATTACACTTTTTAGCATATTCGATTACATATTTTTCAAGAGTAGGCCAAATTTAACCCGTATGTAAGTATTTGTGGGTTGTAACATGCTCGGTATAGTGGTCACCACAAATGCCCCCATGTGTTTTTTAAAGAAGAGGAGATACCTCATATTGAATAACATAATGGAGCAAGGTACCTTTAGTGTTATGCTAATAAAGGATTTTGTGTTGAAATACATAATTAAAAGCTTGTTTATGAATACATGTTTTTTCACTAGAGTCTAAGTTAGAAGGATAAGTTTGATGTTCCAGGAATTGAAATATGTTGTGGTAACATGGGCTTTGTCAAATGATATAAACCTCCATATGATAGATAAGTGAATCTAGTGGTTGAGTAAAAGATGGATATTTTCTTAATTGTATAAGAAAATTATGATTAGAAAAGACTTGGTGTGGACAAAAGAGAGATGCTGAAGACACAATAGAATTAGCAATGGGATTTTGATCTCTAAGAATAGGCTTACTAGTGAAATAGAAGAAATCATTAGAAAGAGTGGTTGTAATTTGATGATATGTGATGAGGTTCTCACTTTTACATTGATAATCACCATTGAATTAATGGAAAGTAAGTTGAGAATCACCTAAAGAATTAAGGAATTGAAAGTCTAAATCAAGAGAAACTCTCATGCCTAAGATAAGAGCTTTGTACTTGACCATATTATTGGTGACATCAAAGGTGAAGTGAAAAGATAAAGGAATGATCTTTCCAAGAGGACATTGTGAGAATGCAAGCTGCCCCATCTCTTTGAAGGAATTTATCACCATCAAAGTGAATTATCCAATTATCCTCATGCAAGTAGACATAATTTCAAGAAAATTCATGAAAAATACTTTTAGTTTAGTAGTACCGAAGGGAGTAGTGGATTTGTTAAGATTATTGGATTCAAGATTAATGGTAAAGTTATGAAAATTCTTCAATATAAATATCTTGATTAAGACCTTTAATGTAAATGAAATTATCATATGGAATATTATCTTGAAGAGAAGAAGTGGTTGGAATGGGAGTTGTGACAAGTTGATAAACTATGATTTGCCCTTTGACATCTTTTTGAGTGACAATGCAAAGATCAAATTCCATACAGAAGATCATCCATTTACCGATTCTATCTCTAGGAAAAAATGCTTTGGAGAAGAAATGATGAAGGGGGTCGAAATGAACAATGAAATAATTAGTTTGGTAAAGCATATGGTGGTGAAGATTTTCAGCTATAAAATATATAGTGAGGCAATCATGCTCAATTTGGGTATAATGTGTTTCACAGTCGATGAGGCCTTGTCTAGTATAGTAGATAACACACTCTCTTCCCATATCATCTTGTTGGGAAAGCATTACTCCAATTGAAATAGGTGTGGAAGAAGTATATATAACCAAAGCTTTATCATTGGAAGGAGGATGAAGTGTGGGTGGGTAAAGCAATGACTCTTTCATGTTATCCAAATATTTTTGACATGGATCTATCCATTCTAAATTACTACCTTTCTTGAGAAGGGAATTAATGGATTGAATTTGATATGCCATTTCAAAAACAAATCATATAATTTCCCCAAGTTTTCCTAAATAAGTATGAATGTCAAGAATAGAATGAGGAATGGGCATGTTGATGATAACACTAATTTTGGCAGGGTCAACATCGATGCCATGGAGAGAGACTAAGAATACTAATAATTTTATAGATGTGACTACAAAGACACATTTATAAGGATTAAGCCTAAATTTATATTTAAGTAGATGGTCAAAAATGATAACAAGGTTAGAAAGATTATTTTTACGATGTGTATATTTAGCAATGAGATCATCCAGATAGGTTTCAACAATTTTATGAATGAGATCATGAAAGATGTGGGCTATCACTCGTTGGTAAGTGATTCCAGCATTTTTAAGTCTGAAGGGCATTTTGACATAATAATAGGTGCCCTATTCCATGGTAAAATTAGTCTTATGGTGGTCCTCAAGGGCAATATGAATCTAATTATATCTCGAGAAGCCATCCATAACAGATAACATTTTGTAACCAACCATGGAATCAACAATGGAATGTATTGAAGGTAAAGGGAAATTATCTTTGGGACAAACAAGATTAAGATTACAAAAAAAAAAGAAAAAAAAATGTGAATGACCATAGTGACCTTCTTCTGAATGGGAACAATGTTAGAAATCCATTCAAAATAATCCATTGGTTTGATAAATTTAGCATTAAGTAATTTGATGATTTCCTTATGACATAAAGTGCAAACTTTAGGCAAAAATTTTATTTTCTCTTGAAACATAGGCTTAGAGTTAGGATAAGTAATGATTTTATTCACCACAATACTAGGGTTAATTCCATACATGTCCTCATAGGACCAAGTGAAAGCTTCATGATATTTGTCAAAGAATAAACTAAAATTATCATGTTCAGTAGGTAAAATTTCATGAGAGATAGTAATTGGTCAAGGATAAGATGGTGTACCATATTTTATGGGAGTGGTTTATTCAATAATCATGGCATTATCATCTTGAAAGTGGTATGGTGCATTGGGTAAGGCTAAAATTGATTTTTTTTTTAGGCTTAAGGCTAGCAATGAAGTTGTTAAAGCAAGGAGTTGTAGTCTTGAAATTTCCAAGTTTATGATGCTATTGAGGAAGTTGAGGTTCTTAAGCATAAAGTAACTCAAGGATAACTTCATCACTAGGCAAGGTAGGAAGAGGAGCATAATACTTGACATCTACTTCAAGATCTAGAATTTGTTTGCCATGGTGATAATACTCAAAATGTATCTAGTGAACATCAGTTGCTTTGGAATCTAGTGTAATTTTAGGAGTAGAAGAAATAGATGGAGTAGAAGGGTTTGGAATATTAGTGGGTTCAATGATGGGAGAAGGATCAGAGGCAATAATTGGATTGATAGGTGGTAAAGGAGAGGTATAAATTTCCAAAGGTTTGGAAGGTATAATTTGTTCTACTAACCAAGGTGTATCGATAAGAGGAGAATTAGTAGGACATACATGACCCTCAGAATTTAAGGTATGAACATCTTGATTAAAATCATTAATTTAGGGTAAGGTTTTATAATAATGCTAGACATCCAAGTCTCTAGATAGAGCTTAGGCCATTATATAGTTATCATCGTATGTTGGTAAAATTGTACATGATTGAGAATTAGGAGTTTTAGAGGGTGAAATCCCACTACTACTAAACATATGAGTAGACATGGTGAGAAGATTTTGAAATAATTTGGCCACTCTAATATCATTGCAAGTGAAGGCATATTCTGGTAAATAACACTCCTAAGCATTGCATTGAGGGGTAAAATTTGTAATCTCATCAATAAGAAGAATATCATGGTCCCTAGGTAAGAGAGAAGGAGGAAGCCATTGAAAAATATATGGAGGCAACTTGGTGGTATTGCAAGTATGTTGAAAATAATTGGGCTCATCATCATCAGAATCCACAAGAGTAACTTGTAAATTAGGATTCATGTTGATGAACTTGGGTAAATGAGCACTATTAATTTTAGGAGTGGTAGGAATATGATATTGTGATTTATGATTAGGAAGTTGAATGATCCATGGGTTTGGATCAGCTTCATGCTTATACCATTTTCCATTATGTAAGAATTTAAAACCTTGACTATCAGAAGAAGTAATGTCCATCATTCATGAGTCCATGGATGACCAAGGAGTATGTTATAAGATAAAAGGAGATCAAGGGACATAAGATTGGTTTGAATAGTCTTAGGTCTAATTGTTAATGGAAGCCAAATATAACCAAGTGGTTTTTTATTAGTATTATCAAAAGCATCACAAGTAAGATGGGTTTGGTTGAGATTATCCTAGTTATAACCAAGTTTTTGGATGAGCCATGAAGATGTTACATTAATACCAAAACCCTCATAAACTAGAAATTTTTGGATAAGAGTGGTATTAATGGCTACTTTGATGAAGAGTGGTGGATCATCAACACGAAAAATAATTTCATCATTGATCATGTCATCTTCAAGGAATTCAATAGAGGACTTGGAATTAGGACACATAGTTTCAATGGTATTTACATTGGTAGGTTGAGATTCAATAAAATGTGGTTTATTATCTATGGATGATGTATATTCAATTTTTTAAAGTTGTTGCATAAGGAATTCATGATGATAGGGTGAAGATCGAAAAAATTCAATAAGTGGAATCTTATAAGGCATAGAGTTAAGTTCTTCAAGAAAGTTCCAATGAGACTTAGAAGAACCAGTACAAGGTTTAGGAGGTAAATTAGATTTTAGAGGAATAGATGTAGTTGGAATATTAGGAGGATATGGTTCCTCTTGGGATTCTGAAGCAACATTAGTAGTAGTAATATATTTAAGAAGTTTTTCCTCCAAAGATGGATTTCTAGGCTTCGTAATAGGATCTTTATGAGCTGGTTTATGATGATAATTAACCTTAGCCATATTGACGTATTGAAAATTGTTAAAAGATTGGTCATAATCAGTATTAATGGCACAAATATCCTTATTATTTGGTTGATTATTGGAAGAATATTTTTGGTTATTTGAAGTAGAAGATTTATAAGTTTATCATTTTTGAAAAGCAATGGTGTATTCTTGATGACGAAAATTAATCATAGCTTCATGATTGAATAAATCTCTAAGAATATAAGAGATAATAAATTTAGTGATACCTCTAAAAGATTCATGAGAATTCCCAATGTCGGTATGGAACCAAAAAATAGATTGGGGTCATAACACTTAGGAGGAACATTGGGATAGATGAAAGGTTTGGAGGGTGGTAAAAATTATTTCATTTACTGAACCGAAAGAGATGTATGAAAAGGTGAAGGAACATTAGTTTTGGTAAATCCTAGTTTGGTTTGTGGAGTATTACTAGTGATAGCATTAGATACTTGTAAATATCCCTTAAGAAGTCTAGGATTAGGTTTGAATTACTTCATAAGAAAGTCTTAATGCTTAGCTTGATCAAGAGCTTCATTAAGTGTTTGGGGAGAAAAGGTTTGAACCTTATATTGGAGAGTGGGAGTCAAAGTGGTGATAAAGAATTTGAATAAGTTATCATAAATCATGTTATGGTTAGATTTATGGGCCAATGATTTTCATATTTTAATAAGGTCATGAGCTGATTCAGTAGGAGATTGCTTGGCATTGATGAAGTGGCGAAGACAATTTTTAGTAAGATCAATGTGTTGAAATTCTTTAACCAAATATTCAAGTTGCAAAATATAATGTTTGGAAAGTTGATTAACCCTTTCCAATATATCACTAGTGAAGGTTTTCACTAAAATTTTAACTGCGGCCAAGGTATTAGTTTAGACCCACTCTTTGTAAAGGTTGCCAAAGGCTTTGAGAAATGAGGTAGGGTCTTTAGTCTCATAATACTTGATAGTTGGAGTTATGTTACCAATATCAATGGATACAATGAAAGGGGAAAAAATCTTAATTTTAATGGTTTGAATCATCATGTTATTCATTATAGGTTGAGGAATAACATTACTTGAGGCATCCCATTGAGGTGGAGGAATAAAATTGGGATTAAATTGAGGATGCATAGTTGGAGGTTGATTAGCCACATTGATTAAATGTTGTTAAAGTTTCATCATTTGGTTGGTATTATAATTTTACATTATGTTAATTTGTTGGATAAATTGGGATAAAATTTGATTTGTATTAGGAGGTGGGTTGGTGTTGGTAGGAGCACCCCCCAAATTAGTGTTAGGTAGAGGATTACTAGAAGAAGGATTATTAGTATGATTATTAATTAAACTTGTATTGATTACTCCAACATTAGTTTGAAGATGTTGAAGATGAGAAGTTTATTGGTAAGCAAAGAAAGAATTAGATCCATCAAATTCATCTTGAGGTGTTATTTGCACCATATTGTAGGTCATAGATGAAGAAGGAGAAGAGGTTCCCCGAGAGTGATGGTGATCTTAAGAGGAAAAGAGAGGGAGAAATGAACATCACATATAGTATCTAAATATATTCAATATATTAAAGAATATTCTGATAGGAGACTTAATTGTGACTGAAGAGAGATGAAAAAAGGCAAATAAAGAGATAGGGAAGTAGATTGATAAATAATTAAGATAGAAAGCAATACAAGGTCGACTAGGTTAACTTAGCATGGAAAACAAGGCCTAAAAATAGTCTAGGGTCAACTAGATTGATCCATTATAGTGAAAAAATATTAGAAAAGGAAAAATCAAGGCCTAAAAATAGTGCATGGTCAATTGGGTTGATCCAATATAGTCAACAAGGGCTGAAAAAGATACATGGTCAACTGGGTCACCCAGTATAGTAAATAAGAAAAGTTAAAATTTTTATAACTAGTTGTGAACTGAAACAAGATAAATTTTTGAAATAAATTTGAAAATAAATGACTTAAAAAAAACAAATAATCAATTGATTTAATGTTGGCCAATCCAATTGAAGCACACATCACGAAACCTTGCACCAACATTAGCTAATGCAAGCTTTTGTAATACAAAATACAATTGATCAAATAGAAAGTAATCAACTTGGAAAGTAAATAGATAACTATTTGGTCAACCTAAATGTTTATTATATTATTAGAATATGATTTTTAAATGTGATGGAGAAGTTGGATATAAGAAAATAACTAGAATGGAAATTTATGGATGGTTTCAAGTAGTTAGGGCTTAAAGGGACTATAGTGGAAATGATACAAGTTTGGTATTGGGGCCTGCCCCATTACTTTACACACTATAATGATAAGGGTGTTGGGTGCTTAGCTAGAATATACAATTAAACATGATTTATACTTGACCAAAGTATCAAGTCAGATTATCCTTTGGTGATGAAATCCAAATATGTTGACCTTGGGTAGACAAATGTTAAAATTCTTATTTAGACTATGTGATTTGGCCATGTGTACATAAAATAGAAAATACTAAAAATAAATGATTAATTAAAAAACTACTTAATTAAGCTATGTGATTTATTCTAAACATGAAATCAATAGGAAATGAAAGTGTGAATTAATTACTAACATACAAGGTTAATTTCAACTTTGAAATAAGGTACAATATTGATATAGTCAACAATGCATGAAAAAAATATAGAACAGGGTCAAACATGTATTATGAAAACAAGGTCTAAAATTGAATAGAGTCAACAGAGTCAACCTAGTTATTTATACATTACATAGAACATAGAACACAGAATTGGGTTGGCAGGGTCGACCTAGTTGATTGTGCAAGGGAAATTTTGAAGACTAAAAATACAAAAAGAAAGACTATAAAGAAAGAGATAGAGAGATAAAAAGGAACCTTGGTGGATCAGAGATGTGGAGAATGAAGATTTTTATTTAATAACCTTGATATATGCTTATAAATTCTACTAACTAGGTTGATTGGGGTAATAAAGCTTTACATAAACTTGTTGCTGAGTGCCTAAAATGTATAAGGTTGACTAGGTTGACTTAGTATGCTAAACTTGACGTCTAAAAAAGTACAGGGTTAATTGGGTTGACTTAGTAGTATGGACTAGATGTCTAGAAATGTAAAAAACTATACTAAATCAATAAGATTGATCTAGTAGCCTATACTTAAAAACTTGTACACAAAAATTAGATATTGGGTCAATAGAATTGATCCAATATGGAAAATATATGATAAAAATAATGATGAAAGAAATGAAATAATATGAACAAATCTTGCAAAGGTTATTTCATGTTGAGTTCACTAGAATGTAAAATAAAGGTGACACCAAAGTGAAGCTAATGCTAATAAGAAATGAAACAAAAATTGAAACGTGAAGACAAACCAACTAGTGGTGGGATATGATTCATGTTAGGTTCACTAAAATGTATGCAATCATAAATATATCATGTCAATAAATCAATCTTGGCTCATAAAAGATAGAACATACCTACTCTTTCGATTGGGAATACATTTGTTAAGTAGGAGCATGACCAATATGGGGGTTTTCTAGACCTAATTAGGGGATCACTTGTCATAGTAAACTATTCTAGGAAGGCTTCTAAAACCTAAAATCTAACACAATCATGAAACAACCCTAAAAGAGTCCTAGTTTTACTGTTCACTCTAATCTAATAAACAAGAAAGTAAATCTAATCTAATGCACAACAAAGCTTGTCACATGACATGAGGGGTTAGTAAAGCAATAAAAACATGTATAAGAGAATCCTAATTAAGCTAAGTATGACTAAGACCATAATACATGAAATATGAAGAGTAATATTATTTGAGCCAATAGTTATGCTACTTCTATCTACTAAAAGATAGGATAACAAAGATAGGATATACTTACTTGAATGTGAACCCCTCTTTACTCAATATCTTCCTTGACCAAAGGTGATTTGAAAGAGGTTTTTTTGGTTTGTAAGGATAACTAAGAAAGGAAAAAACATCCAACACGTATCCACAAGACTAGATTATCCAAGTAGAAACCCTAAGTTAAGACTCTTAAAGTAAAATGGTGGAAGAATAAATTGTAAAGAAGCATGAGAAAATAATAAATCTTGATTGAAAATTAAAATAAAGATTAAATAATCTTGTATATATAGGTAGATCTCACCCTAAATCCTTTCAAATATATTGACTATATGGGGTTGACCCAATCAAACCTATATGTTTTTGGGGGATAAATCACTAGGTCCTGAGTTAGGTCAGTGGAAGGGATGACAAGACTCTCAAGTGAAAAATACCCTAAACAGTATAGGGTTGACTAAGTTGACCCTATATAGTAATATAGGGTTGACCTAGTTGACTTAGTACAATCAACTAGCTGAAAGGGGGTCAAGGTTAGGAAAAGAGGGATGGAAAGAGGAAAAAGACTCAAGGAGTGTGAAAGTGAGGAGTAATATCTTAGGGAATGGTTTTAAGATCTGGTTGGATTGGTAATTATGTGGTAATAAAGAAAAAATGTTCTATGAAGCACCAAAGTTCTGCGAACCCCCTTCTTGGTGTACCCATTAAGGCAAGCACTCAGAGAGATTGAGTCTCAATGGGATCCTACAAGATGTAAAACATTAGTATTTGATAAAATTTGAAAATATTGTGTATACAAACACCATTAGGATTGTCTAAAACTCAAGAATATTCACTATGAAATGGCATAATGTATGAACAACACCTCATTCAGAGAAGTTAAAGTAATTATTCCCATAAGCAAGATCCTAACTCTATGATCATGGATCTAAGTTTGATTATATTTAGTGACCTTACAATTATCACTATAATACTTTTATTCTCTCAGACTTGCCTAACAATCTTCATTAAATTGTAAATTCCTCCAAAGTTCTTTCATCACTACTCAATCCTCTATGGTAATGGCCTCAGATCATTTTAGTATTCATTTAGGCTCAGTGACTATATGCGTAAGTTCAAAATTGGACTGTCTCTTGTACTAATGTTCATGACTTCAACCATTTAAACCCTATATCAAAACAATTATCATATACTACATCATCAAACTTGAGCCTCTCTCAAGATCTTTTATCATTCTACCTCCATTGATCACATAATTATATCCTTGCTCATTATCTTCTGGTATGTGAGTTCAACATTCAACCTTACATGGATCAAAGCTTGAGATATCCATTAGTCAGTTAAATTTTGCCTAAACCATCACCATGATATGAGAGGAGGTAAAACAAGTGTATTACCATTGATATAAAGCCACTATGAGAGGACAAAAAACTACAACTGATAGAACATTGTTTATAGACTTCAATGGTGGTCATTGCTAGCATGGTAAGTGCACCAACTTGGGGAAAAAAAAGGGCCCACATGTGGACATGATTTTTCTAAAAGTTTAGAAATTTGGACTTTTATAGATAATTAGAGATAGCTACACTCAAAATTTGAAGATGGTATAAAAATGTGAATTGTATCATTTTGAGTCTAGTTTCCATTTTTTTTTTTTTTTTTTTTTTGAAAAATGGTTAAGTATAAATAAGTCAAACATATAAAATTTGAATAAGACCTCTTTTTTTTTAATAAAATTTGAATTTTACCATTCCGTGCGGCCCACCATTTTTTTAGCATCATTTAATATTGTTAAAAACCCTTAGGTGAATATTTATATTAGCTCTTTTAGTGTGTTACAAAATTTTTATATATTTTTTTGATGAATATTTTTTTATTAATTTTGCATTTAAGTATGTCCTAAAAAGTTAAAAAAAAAATAGATAGCCATTTGTGTGACCCACCCTAACTACCTCAAAAAAAATGAAAATTGATTTTTTTTAAAGTGTGTAGAATTATGCCTATTTTTTTATCATATATTTTGTTTTGCATTTGGATCAATGTAAAACAAATTAGATAAACATGACTATGCATATATGGGTGAGGCATGTAGTGGACTATAAAAGGTGTTGTTAGAAATAAATATAGTTTGAACCTTTAAAATAGCCCAAAAATTATAAAAATCATATATTTAGAAAGAGGATAATGTGCTCATTGTAATGGTAATATTTTTTTTAATTTTGATGTTGAAATCCATAACGTATTTGGTGATTGAAGTTAAAATTTATTATTTTTAACTAAAACTCTTGATCTCGACTACAGATGCACTATCCCAAGCCTTTGGCTAAAAAATCCAAGCCATTTTTGAGCCTAAAGGCTCAATTTTTAATTCAAATTCAAATTCAAATAATGTATATTCATTATTGTAAATTCAAATAATGTTGT
Organism: Torreya grandis; assembly: GCA_037957365.1. NCBI lineage: Eukaryota > Viridiplantae > Streptophyta > Pinopsida > Cupressales > Taxaceae > Torreya > Torreya grandis. Next base: position 3,424,451 of record JARHVA010000285.1, on the reverse strand, counting down.
ACATGTTATATAATGTATTATATAACATGTACATGTTATATAACATGTACTCTTTGCTTTGTTATAAGTTCAAAACCAACTCCATGAGCATTTGGGAGTTACAAGTGAATCCATGTTTGTCCATAGGCTTATATTTACTACTATAAATATTAAATATATTCTTTATATTTATTAGTAAATATAAGAAATTAGGGTCACTCAACATCTGATAGATTTGGTCTCATAGTTGCATGCCTTACGATGTGGAAAATAGTTTTTAAAATACAATCAGGTTATTACTTAGGAATTTAAAGGGTCTAAGTATTAAACCTAAGGATTTTAAGACATAAATTTTGCAATTGATATTTATTTTTGGTAAACATATAGTCATTTTTTAAGTTTTTGTGCTTTTGAAATTGATTCTTGGCATTTCTAGGAGTCTTAAGTTTGTCAACATTGAAGTTTTCAAACTACTCAATTTGAAATTGATGCAAAGTGGTGTGATTTGGGTAGCATAGGTCACATTGATGACCTACACACATCAAACAACCACTTTTTGTTAATTTCACCTGTTCATCATCCTTCCCTCATCCTTGATCACTTCCTACTCATGTCTCATCACCCCTTATCACTCTCTCATCATTATTCATTATCCCTAATCACTCACTCATTGTCTAGTTAACTATCCATATTAGTCTCTAATAACTCCCTTATCATCCATACTCACTCCGTCATTGACCCTCACTATCCTTCATCATCCCTAATCACTCCCTCCCCATCCTTCATCATCCCTAATATATCTTCCCTCATCCCTCATCACACCTAATCACTTCCGCACCCCAATTCACTCCCTCCTCATCCCTAATCACTCCTTTAATGACCTTAGTAATCTCTCATCATCTCTAATCACTCAGGCTTATGATCCTTAATCACTCTATAATTGATTATCACCATGCTTCATCATCCCTAATCACTCACTTCTTATCCATCATAATACCTAATCAATATTTATTCATCCCTCATCATCACTAATCACTCCCTCATTTACCCTCACTCACTCCATCATTGGCCCTCAACATCCCTAATTTTTCCCTCTTAATCTTGTGTACGTATATATTCCAAAATTATATTTGATTCGAATTAAATGTTTTTAAATTGATTATAATAGAAATTAACTCTTTTATAGGATGTGTGTTGTCAATACTCATTTGTGATAGTCTATTTTATTACTAAATGAATTGGATGATGTTCCAAATTTTTAATCAAGTAACATAGGTATTAACACAAAATACAGTCTAAATTTTAGTTCATCAAATTATCTTTATTATGAAGCTGACTAAATGAAACTTTATTTATATCTACCTTGGGTAGTTTGGTTCATAAGATAAAAATTAAATACAAATATCTTGTATAATTTTCTAATTCTAAGAATATTTGAATCAGATGCAAAGTTATTTAGTGTTTACCATTCTTGTATAACTTGAATCATGGTTAGGTTCAAACATTCACTCCTTGTGGGTGTATTGTGTCCCAAATATTTTATATCTTGGATGAAAAATGAACATTTATTCATGTTATCACAAAAATATGTTTCTGCAAAATGTGAAACACTAGTTCAACATGGTGTAGATGTGCATCCCATGTTTTCTAAAGATTAAGATGTAATAAGGTAGATTAAAAATATGGAATGGGTAAAGGTCCTAAGGATGGCATTCAACATCTTGAAATGAATGAATTCATTATATGAGTTAACCTAAAAGGCATAATAAACCAGTCAATCAATCCTTCCTTTATTTTTAAGACTATATTCCAAATGCCTAAAGGTTTAACATGAATACGATGATACCCAAACTTAAGATCAATTTTAGAAAAAACTTCTACACTATGGATATGGAATAAAAATGCCTTAATATTTAAATGAGCATAATATTTCTTCACATTAATCTTGTTAATATTTTTTTAATTGATTCACAACTTTAGCACAAACACAATTTATTTTTTACAAGGCAATGATTTGGGCATCATGTGTCCATTATCCATGATTTCATGGATCTACCACTTGATATATTCATTCTATAGAAATTATATGTTGTATAAAGAGGTTTGAGGTAGAGGTAGCTAAGGGATCAAATCAATAGTATTGTTTAGTGTGTAGTATGTAGGAACTTATTTAGGTGATTGAAAGATATCCTTATATTTATCTAGTTTATGGTTAAATTATTTTGTATTTGTCATTTTTGGATAAAACACACTATGATATGGTGACATAAGGATGTGATTAAACATTTAATTCTTACCATTAAGAGTATACTTCTTACTAAAATTTAAAATATTCTTTCACTTCCTGATACTAATGACTGAAAACTTATGAACTAACTACGATATATAGTATTTTAGATCTAGACAATCTATCACAAAATTTCAAGGATTTATTTCATAGACTACATGTCAATGGTAAATACATGGTTGACCACATGTAAAACATCACACACCTATAATGGTGAGATTTCACAAAGGATTGCATCTTTAAAAATTTTGATTTTGTACACCAAGTGACACTACTAGGTGATCCATTTCTGAAGGCCTACACTAGACCATATAATAGTGTATGCTATGGATGATGTATATATTTCAAGTTAATTTTTTGAAAATATGATTTAGGAGAAATTAAACTATTCTAAATTCCATTAGAAATTATTAAGTGTATTATCTCACCATTGATCTACATTTGTTAATGAAATAATATTTTTAATTCATATAATTTCTTGGTGGGGGAAGTAGAGATATTTTTAGTACCGACCATATCATTGGTTTCATAATATATTATCTAATTAAATTTTTATAGTTATAGATAAATTATACCCACTTCTTGATATGTGCAAGTAGAGATATCATAGTGTGACACTCTTCATTGGATTGAGTTATGAAGTTATGAATTAAGCACCACTTTCCAATATTTCACTACTTGTTCTAATCATTTGAAAATTATTTTCCAGTCTCTAGTATGATGACTCAATAAATATACATAGAAATAGAAGGCCTTAAATATAATCGTTTAGATCCTAAAATGTCCTCATATCAAAAGCAATTGATTGGTTTTAGGGAATCACATAGCTTAGTGATCCTCATGTATTTATTAACCATTTTTGGTGCTATGGTGGTTTTAATTTCATCTCTTTTTTGGAATATTTTCGATTGTGAATTACATCATTTATAGTAGGCCAATATTTTTTCATAGGTGTTAAATATTTGTGTTTTAAATTTTCCTCCACATGATTTTGATCAGTATGTCTTATACTTTATGTTATCACTCAACTCTCCACTTGTATCTCCTAATATTTTAAAACTCCAATAAAATACCACCATCAAAGTATTGTATGGAGTGATTAAATATGAGGAGGGATGAGGAGGAATTGAGTAGAGATGATGAAGGAGTCAACAGGGATGATGAGTGATGGTGAGGGTCAATGAGAGAGTGATTAGGGAGGATGAGGGAGTGATTAGGGATGATGAGTGATTGTGAGTATTAATGAGGGACTGATTAGGGAGGATGAGGGATGAGGAATGGATGATTATAGATGATGATGTATGATGAAATAGTGATTAGAGATGATGAGGTGATGTAGGAACAACACTACCTAATATAAATAGTGATCTAGTTTACATGTTTAGAGTCTTTAGAAGGTGGTCAAGGTCATAAGAAGTTTTTAGGGGTATTTCTAAGTTTCAAGTTTTATGTCAATTTTAAATTAGAGTTGTACTGGAATTTCTCACCAAATATTTCATTTGAATTTTTGAACTTTCATAGACATTTAAATATTGTTTCAAGAATTCTAATTATGAATTTGGTGTGGTTAGACATTAGACTTTTGTGTGGACACACTCAACATACAAAATAAGTTATAATTTAGTTAATGGTTATTTGGTAGTAAGAGTCTTTTTCATTTCTTACTTTGTATTTAGAGTCACATTAAAAAGAGTTAGAAGGGGTAGGATTTGAAATTATGAATTTAAATAACTCCAAATAAGTGAATAAATACAATTTTTGATTATTTTTAGACAAGAAAGCAAAAAAACCTTGCATCTTCTTGAATATGTGTAAAGATAGTTGATAGTTTACATGATCGTGAAACATGATTAGTAACAATTTATTTGTGATATTTGTGTGAGTGGTAAGTTTAAAATACCTTTTTTTATGGTGATTATATAATTTTTAATTTGATTTTAAACTCTTTTTAATGTTCAAATTACAAATTGTATACCCTATGCTTTTACAAACTATGCCTTGAAATCTGAGTGAATGTCAGAGTTTTGTGGAAGAGGAGATTCTATTTGGTGGGATTTTAGAATATATGAGTAATTAGTAACTTGAAATAACAATTCATTAATAGTATTTAAACATTGTATGTTGTTATTTTGATAAGGAAATTATGTGTTAAATAACACAATCCTATCTTTTATGAGCAAAAGTTCTGAGTATACATTTGTGTGAGAAGGTATATGCATGCATTGGAGTGAAAATTGAAATGTATATATTGGTGAGTTGAATATAATATGATAATTAAATTTTCTAATCTTTAAAGTATCTTTCATATATTTATATGAGTAAAAATAAAACTAACATTGCCTAACAGTAATCAAGAAACTTAACATAGTCAAAGTGGTATCTCACAAAAATTGGCAAATTGAGTGTTATACATGGAAGGAATTGATTTTTTAAAGTGTATAAACATTGTGTAGATGATTTTAAACCTTAAAGTTTATTTATAATAATTTTTTTAATGAATTAGAACAAATAACCTATTCTGAGATTATTACAGACGTATGACTGAGTACACAATCTATTCAAATTTGGTTAAATAAATCTATTGTAGCTTAAAAAGGGGAATATAAAACTTGTAAAATTTGAATAGGTTAAAATCAAACCTAATCCAATAGTAAAAGTCATTATAAATGCCTTTGGAAGATTGAAATCTCATTTTGACCCTTCTCAGGTCTATGAAACCAGTCCAAACCATGTATTAGGGTTTCTACTTTCAAAGTGAGGTTTTAGGAGTTGTAACTATCAATAATTCATGAAATTTGGTGAAAAGTTTGAGTTCAACATGAAAAAAGATAATATAGTGTTGTTAAGTTGTGTAAGTATGAATAAGTATAGATGGGGGGGACTGTGTGGTAGATAGGGTAGAAGGAAACCTAAAGAGATAATCTAAGAGTAGAAACAACCAAAATAAGTTATCAAATAGTTGAACCAAAGCCTAAAAATTTGTGAATAGATGGATATATTATAGGGTATCAATAAATGAGGTTGATTTGAGTCTGTATAAGAAGAGTCTATGACAGAGTAAGAGATAGTGTATGATATGAGGATTGTGTTGAAAAGATAAGTAGGGTTGAGAATAAGTTACAGAGAACTCAAAGGAGTGGAAGGAAGTTTTTTAGAGCCCTATTAAAGCCTAAGGAACCAGAGACAATATTTTATCCACGTTGTTATAAAACATAAAAAATAGTAAGGGGGATAGTCTCAAAGTAAGAGAGATTGAATGCATTGAGTAAGGATAATAGAAGGAAGAGTTTAGTGAGAGCATCTGAATAATGGTGGAGAATAAATGAAATTAAAAAAATGAATAAGTGAATTTGAAATTTTTAGAGTGTCCAAAGATAGAGATCAAACAAGAAAAGTCAAACTAAAATCTATGTGGATATTAGAAAAGAGCTTGGACAAGCAGAGTATGTAATAGGGCTCTACATCATGAGGGATGGTGAGGGTAATGAGATAGTGATTAAAAATGATGAGGAATGGTGAGGGTTAATAAGGGAGTGATTATAGATGTTGAGGGATGAGGAGGGATTGATTAGGGATGATAAAGTGATGATTATGGATAGTAAAGGCCAATGAGTGAGTGATTAAGGATGATGAACGATGGTGAGAGCCAATGAGGGAGTGATTAGGGATGATGATAGAGTGATTAAATATGATGAGGGATGGTGAGGGTAAATAAGGGAGTGATGAAGGACAAGGAGGGACAACGAGTGAATTATTATGGATGATAAGGAATAGTTAGGGTTAATGAGGAAGTAGTCAAGGATCATGAGGGAGTGACTAGAGATGACTAGGGATAGTGAAGGTCAATAAGGGAGTGATTAGGGACAAAGAATAATTATTAGAGAGTGATTAGGAGTGATGAGGCATGAATAGGAAGTGATCAAGGATTAGGGAAGGATGATGAATAAGTGAAAATAACATAAATTTATTGTTTGATGTGTGTAGGTTATCAATGTGACATACGCTACCCCAATAACACCACTTTGCAGTAATGTGACCTAAATTAGTCATGTTATCCCACATGTTTGAGGTACAAGATGTATGGATTTGTGTAGATATTTAATGTGACCTAAAATAACCTAATAACACCACTTTGAATCAATGTGACCTAAATGAGTGATGTTATCCCACACGTTTGAGGTACAAGATGTATGGATTTGGTCATGAGAATACTGATATAGGCATAAAAAGGTAGTTTTAAGAGATTTCCCTTGACATTGGATGGGTAAGGCCTAGTAGAGTCTCATGGAGTCATCAATGGCTTAAATGATGACATATACGTGAGTAATGGCCATGTGTAAGGGCAAAAAAATGTAAATGCCTTCCCAAAATAGATGTATGATGTGTGTAGGTCATCAATGTCATTATTTGATGTGTGCAGCTCATCAATGTGGTTGTTTGATGTGTGTAGGCATGAGTAAGAAGTGATCAAGGATTAAGGAAGGATTATTAACAAGTAAAATTAAAACAAAGTGGTTATTTTATGTGTGTAGGTCATTAATGTGACCTATGCTACCTCGATAACACCATTTTTTATCAATTTTAAAGTGAGTGGTTTGAAAAATTCAAATTTGAAAAACCTAAGATTCTTATAAATGTGAGTCAATCTGAAAGGCACAAAAACCTAAAAAATGACTATATGTTTACCAAAAATGGATATCAATTATAAAAGTTGTCTTGAAATCCCTAGATTTAATATTTAGACCCTAAAAATGCCTAGGTACTAACTTGATTGGAGTTTTAAAAACTATTTTCCACATCATAAGGCATGCAACTATGAGACCAACTCTATTAGATGATGGATGACCCTAATTTATTATATTTACTAAAATAAATTTAAAGTATAAGAAATTAAATGTAACAATATAAATGTAAAATTATATACCATATAATGCCTGCATATTATACAACATGTATGTGTAATGGTTTGGTAATTATCAATCCATAATTTTGATAAGGTAATCATGTTACCTAAAATGTCTATAGAATTTTCCCCCAACCCCATGCACATACCCAACATATTTTATTGGTTCTGCTAAACTCCTCACCTTCACACATGCAAAACTAGTTAGAAATAACTAGAAAGGAGTGTGTATTCTCTGCAAGACCATATTTACCACTTGGCTGAATCAGACCAATACATACAGATGAGAAACATGAAGCCATTGGGGATGTGAAGATAATTTAGAGTCACCAACATTCTTAGTGATGGTTTATAAAACACATATCATCAAACTAGAAAAATTTTCTTTGGAAAGGAAGGACATAAAGGCTACTATCATTCCCCAATCCACTCATTCAAAATCTCATATTCCTATCCATACCAAAGGGTGACTAGTTGACTTCTTTAAATTATTCAAGAGAGTTATGAGAAAGATGGATTGATTTTGATCAATTTTGTAGCTATCAAATCTATTTGAACATGGATATGTCTTTAGGGGATCTGAAAGGACACTCTTGAAGCCTTCCCACATACCAATTGAGCTATGCAGTTCATACCACTACCTAAAACTGCATGTTTTATAATTAAAATACTTCTTTGTATATTGAATCCTATAATTTACTAGTTTAAAAAAGTTTCTTTGACCACTCTGACATATTGTACATTATATTTCATCTTGAAAACCTTTATTCTTTGTTAGGAAACTATACATTTCCCAAAATGAGCCAAAAGGTGGCCTAAAGAGGGTATAAAGATAAATGACACATATGATCAAGGTAAAATATGTTATATGAATTAACTAAACATGACTAAACATATTTATGACCTTGATGACCATGTTTAAACCTAGAAGACCTCATAACAAATTTGGCTATGCAAAGGGGTTTGGCCAAATTAGAGTCAAACTTAATCAACACTTACCATGATACATTGTGTTAATCTTTTTTAAGTGCCTCATCCCTTCATACGCTTAATTTATCTCACATGTACATGTACACTCACATATACATACACATGTGTGATACATATTTATCATGTTCTTTTTATATTATGTATCATGTTCAATATGTTAAAACCTTTATATGATTATGTTACATATTTATATAATTCTCTTAAGACATGATTTGATTTATATAGATATACCAAGTTATTTCTTATGACTACTGAAAGATTCAACCAAGATCTCTAAATAGTGTTCAAGCAATAATGTTAATTTTTTATAGAGACAGCTCCAAAAATAAGTGATTCCAAGAAAAGGAAAATGTTTACGTTAACCAATTAATATTAAAAAAAGGACAAGTGGGGTACATTTACAAAAAATTAGGGAAACATGAGGAAGTCTCTAATTTTACTAAAAGATAATTACATTAAATATAATTAGCCTATGTGAACCTTTTATCTAACCTAAGAAATCTTAAATAACATAGAATGGTCATACGACTGTGTAGAAAAAACCCAGTAGAAGAAAACACTACACTAACACCTCACCTTAATCATAGCTTAGGTGAGAAGAGAATTGGGTCTTGACATTGAAACCATGATGAGGTACCCAAGTACATAGTGATGAAACTCCATAGGAGGAAGAATAAGGTGGAGTAACCCTAACCCCAATGAGAGCTTGCAGATGAACAAATTTACTCTCTATGAAGGGATTGGTTAGAATATCTATAATTTACTCCAATGTTGGATAGTAATGAAGATTAATGACTTGCTCATTGATAAGCTCCATAATGAAGTGAATTTAAATATCTATGTGCTTGGTCCTTTGATGGAGAACCCGATTCTTGAAAATTTGGATAGTGCATTGGTTATCATAGTAGATAATTGTTGGTTTATGAAACAAAATACCAAACTTAGTGAGAATCCTCTAAATCTAGATTAATTTAGTGGTAGCATTGAAATCCCCTTTATATTCTGCCTCTGTAGATGATAAAGTAATTGAATGTTGCTTCTTTCTTGACCAACTTATTAGACCCAAACCAAGTGAGAAACTATAGCTTGAAGTGGACTTTCAACATTGAATATCTCCATCCCAATTTAAATCTATGTATCTGATCAAATCAACCTCTATTCTTACTCCCTAGTGTATCCCATAGTTGTGCAAACCCTTAATGCAGTTAAGAATCTACTTTACTACTTTCTAGTGTAACTCATGTGGCTCGTACATAAACTAGGAGTACAATCCAACTACATAGGATATGTCAGGTCTAGTGTGTGTGAGATATATAAGACTTCCCATGAGTTACGAATATGAAGTTGCATCAATGAGTGGTGTAGGAAAATCAGCCTCAAGCTTCACACCAAACAAGAAGAGAGTAGGAGTTGGCTTATAATCATCCCTGTTAAACCTCACAAGAAACTAAAGAGAATACTTGGATTGTGATAAAGTTATCCTAAAATTTGACTGAATGATTTCAATCCCAAGAAAGTAGTGTAGCAATCCCAGGTCTATCATTGAAAATCTATCTAAAAGTGCAGTTTTCACTACTGAGATGGATGATTGTGAGCTCCTTGTAATCAATAATTCATACACATAGAGAATTAGGATCAAAATAAAATCATCCTATCTTAAGATGTAGACATTCGGATCTGAGTGGCATCTACTAAACTTTACTATGAGGAGAAAGGAGTCCATCTTAGCATACCATGCCCTAGGGGCCTTTTTGAGTTTGTAGATAGATTTCTTGAGTCTATCGACTAATGGGGTATCTTTCATAAATCCTTGTGGTTGCTCCATATATATCTCTTCTTTGAGGTCACCATGTATAACAACACTCTTTATGTCCATTTGGTGAACATACCATCAATGTGTTGTTATGATGGCTAGAGTGAGTCATATAGACATCATCTTGGCTATAAGAGCAAATGTCTCAATGTAGTCTATACCAAGCACCTGAGAAATCCCATTTACAAATCAATGAGATTTTTACTTATCAATTGACCCATCTATACCATGCTTGGTCTAATAAACCCATTTGCAATGAACCAATTTACCTCCTTTAGGAAGAGGGACCAAGTCCCATAATTTATCCCTGATTAGGGAACTATATTCTTCTTGTATAGTAGAATCCCATTTTAGAATTCCAGATACCTCATGAAAGGTTTATAGATATGAGGTAATATCAAAGTAGGCATGTGAAGTCCCTTGAAATTGTGAACTTGTCTGCCTTGTATCTGATGGATTTTCAACCCATTTCCTAACAATTTGAAGTGTCTGTCTAGCCCAAGTAGGATAGGAATTGTATGAGATTAAAGAATCAAGAGGTGAGTCCTCATCATCTGTAGTGTGAGTTTGAGATGGAGGAGGAGAATCCTCATCACTTCTCTCATCGCTTGAACTTTAAGAAGAAGAAGAATCATCCTCATCATCAAGAGGATCCCAAGGTGGATCTACGTCACTATCAGAAGTGAAATCAATGCCTAATGAGACTTTTGAAGATTCTAGAGTGCTAGGATTGTGTTCAAGTGGGTCCTCACAAAACATAACACTACTTTCAATGAAAAACTTATGATTTTTAGGATGAAGAAGCTTATATCCCTTAACATCTTTTGCATACCCCACAAAGATGTAAGACTGACTCTGAGGGTCCATTGCCTTGCATTTATTATTGAGAACATAACCCATTGATAGTGATCCAAACACTTAAAAGTGATATACTCTAGGCTTGTGACCATCCCAAGCATAAAAAGGAGTGATTCCCTTCAAGGTTTTTTGTGGAACTCAATTCTGAATGTAACACACATAGTTGATTACTTTGGCCCAATACTGAGGAACAAGAGACTTTGATTGAAGTCTATAATTTATCATTTCTTTCAAGGTAATATTCTTGCATTTGACCACACCATTCTACTAAGGACTGTATGGAACTATGTGTTGCATATTAATCCCCTCTAATGTGTAAAATTAATCAAACCTATTATTGACATACTCCTTTTCATTATCAGTCCTTAATATTTTAATGGAATAGTCTGACTGCTTCTCCACAAGTGCCTTGACATCCTTAAAGTGATCAAATACCTTAGACTTTATTTTGATAAAAAACACCCAGGTGTACCTCAAAAGGTCATTGATGAATGTGAGCATGTATCTTATCCTATTAAATGAAGGTTTTGGAAATGGACATACTAAGTCATTGTGGACTATCTCTAACTTTTATTTGGCTCTCCTTGATTTGCGCTTGTAATATTTATCTTCTAGATTTTACCAAGAATGTAGTAATTCCATAGGCCATCCAAGAATTTGAATTTAGGAAACCTTGAAACCATGTCCTAATGATTGAGTTGCTTCAGGTAATATTAGTTTAAAAGGCCAAACTATTCATGCCATAGTTTACTCACTCCATTTGCATGAATAAGTAGTGTGGTTGAGGGCTGATCTAGGACAAATTATGAGAAGGTGTATAACCTAGACTGATGATTGGCCCTCCATAAGCCACTAAGGTGTCACAGTGTATCTCCTTGATAACTATGAATTAGGTGTGAACTCAACTCACTTCCCTACACCTATGTGAGTGATTTGGTACACTGACAGAAGTTTGGTGGATAGTGAAGGAACACACAAAACATCATTAAAGGTCCTATCACTTACTTCAACTATTCCTTTACCACTAAATTTGTTTGAAGTGTAATCACCGATGAGAATTGAAGGCACAAAACAAAGCTCTATTTATGAAAACAAATCCTCTAAGGAGACCATGTGATAGGAAGCACCAGAGTCAATAACCCAAGTCAAAGGCTGAGAAGCTACTACAACAAGCGCCTTGCCCTTTTTTTAATCTTTTTCCTATCTTTAGCATTTTCAAAATCTTGTGTGGATATGTATTGAGTTGAAGACTCAGGAACACTGATATTATTCTTCTCAAGCATCTTAGTCAAGGTGTCAATCTTCTTTTCCATGCACTGTGATTCATCATGCCCAAGTTTCTTACAAAAGTTGCATTTGAGTTTCTCCTTCTTAGGTTTCCCACTTGAGGAGGAATCATTTGAGGATGCCTTTGAATTGGCATCTAATTTTTTATTTTTCTTATGCTCATGATATGGTTTATATTTTTTCTTCTCTTGTTTGCCACTACTAAAAGGTTTCTTCTTATCCTAATTGACAATTAAGGCATGTGATTTTTTAGACTTCAATGCACCCATTTGAACCAAATTATCTCTCTCTCGAGTTAAATCAACAAAAAACTCATAAAATTATGGAATTTTCCAAGTGGACTCAAGTGCACATTTGGTAGCATGAAATGTAGATATGAAAATTGAATAGTCGTGACCCAATTTTGTAAGCACAGATAAAATCAACTAGTCATCTATTTTCTCAATGCCACATTATTTCAACTATAGTCTTAGTAATTTAAGCTTTGTAAAGAAGTATTTTAGGGTGTCATAATCACCTAGGATTAATGTGATGAGCTCATTCTCTAGCTCATGACCCCTCATGATATCTTGCACTCCAAAAAGCTTGTTTAGAATGATCCAAATTTTATTGGGAGTTTTTATAGATTCAACATGAAATAGAAGGTCAGGAGATATTAATAGGCATAAGAACCCATATGCCTCATCACATCTATTTTATCATTTAACCTTTTATACATCTACAAATAGCTCAATTTCCTCACCCATAGTCATTTGATAGAGTCTTTTACCTCTCAAAGTGAGCTATATTTTAGACTTCCATTCGAGATAATTAAATGTGTTTAGATCCATTAGTGCAGATTAGATTGGGATAATTTACATAATTGAAATAAAAGGAAAGAATAGATTACACATAGTACAAGTACCTCTTTGAATTATCAATAATACCCTTGCTAAAGTTACAATGCACACATGCTCAGTCTTGGACATTGAGCACAACCAAGAATGCATCTATTAGTAATCAGTGTGAGAAATTATGAGATCATTGGGCACAACTGATAATGTATCCAAGAGGAAATGTACAAAGGTTTGAAGAGAGTTTTAATCTATTACACCATGTGAAAAAATAGATGTTAAATAAGTCCTAAAACAATGTCACCAATGTGTAGAGCTCGACAAAACATGCACTTTAAAAAAATGGTACCCAAAAAAGAGCTATAGATTGAAATTTATAGCACTTACAATCTCTTACTCCCACATATTTTTGGACCTTTTCACCTAAAATTTGATGCTCTGTTGAATGCCACACGGGTTTCTAACACTACTTTACTTTGGGTTCTTGGTACTAATTTACTTAAAAAAATTAATAAGTAATTGACTTTGGAAAACCCAAATAAGTTTTCCTAGTGCATATTAGGCTCTTTCAACTGCATTGCTTTGGGTTCTTTCCACTACTTTACTTCGTTGAGCAAGTAAGAAGTAATTGACCATGGAAAACTTGAATAGGTCTTCTTAGTGCATTTTGGGTTTCTTGACTTGCTTTATTGATGTTGAGGATCAGTAGTGACCCTTCTGAAGCAAAATTATTTCTTGTAGTGTATTTCAAGTTTTTTAGACTACTTTACATAACTTTATGAGTTGGAAGTAAAGTAATGCCAAAAACTCAATTTGATCTATGAGCAAGTTGTCAAGGTTGAGAATCCCAATTACTTTCCAGTTATTAGCATTGAGAAACATGATTGCTTCTTCCAATGTAATTTAGGTTTTTTGAAATAATTTACTTAACTTCACAAATTTGAATTAAAGTAATACTGAAAGCCTAAATGGGTCTTACATGCAAGTTGTAACACTCTAAAAACTTGATTTAGTTTGGAATTAAGTAATGACCCTTTGGAAACCTGATATAATTTGCGAGCAAGATTTTGGGGTTTACATGCTTGATTACTTCATCCGTATAGATGTCTGATCATATGGAAGAAATTGATTTCTAGGAAAATACATGAACTTTATAAAAAATATAAAAAGAACCTATTTTAGATCTCAAAAAACCCACAAAATATATGTAAATGGAATTTTCATCAAAGGCCTTCTAACATGAGTTTATAGGCATATTAATAAAATACCTCCAAGGTCAAAAATAGTAGCCAAAATAGAAGAAAAATTAGCAATGGTGAATTTAAGAGGATATTACCAGAGCAACAAATGCATAAAGCTAGAAGCAAGACCCTAATACCATGAAGGATTTATCCAAGATCTCTAAATAATGTTCAAGCAATAATGCCTATTTTCTATAGAGACAGCTCCAAAAACAAGCGATTCTAGGACAATAAAAATGTTTACATTAACCGATTAACCTTCCAAAAAAAAAGTGGGGTACATAAAGAGAAAATTAGGGCAACATGAGGAAGCCACTAATTTTCTTAATAAGATAATTACATTAAATATAATTAACCTATGTGACCCTTTTGATCTAACCTAAAGAAGCTTAAATAACATAGAATGACCATACGGCCATGTAGGCAAAACCTAGTGAGAAAAAACACTACAGTAACAACTACATTGTTTATTTATTGCATGTATGTCCTTGTATATGAGTTTTTTTCCATCTTACTTATGTCCTTCCTTATAGAAGATGTGCTTGTGTGTTCCTTACATTCCTCCATGTTTCTATGTTATTTCATTGCTTGGTGTGTTTTCCATACATGTGAATTTTTCAATGCTTACCATAAGATTTCATATTCATTTTCATTTTTCTATGTATGTAGTATGCATATTGTTATGGGATTGAACAACTATTTTTAGATGATCTTAGCATTTCAATGTCAATTCTTAGATCCCTAATGACTTGATGGTTCTTTTTTAGGGTGTAGAGGCACATCACTTAATAACATATAGGGTTATTAGTCCACCTTACATAGCTATCTATTTTAATGGTATAATTGAAGAAAAAAGACTTTAGATGCATAATGAGGACAAATGAGGTATATTGTTTAAATTGTTTTCCATATCTATCTTTTCTTATTTTGCACTCATACTTTTTTGTGTAGGAAATTCATTTTTTTAATTGAAAAATCTATCCCATATATTAATAAAATATTATAATACAAAATTTCTCTATTCGTACACAAAATGAGTGGAAAGATCAAAATCTAACGTCACATAGAAAAATGTCAAGAAGATTAATACAACATAAATTTATAAAAATCAATTTTCAATCAAGAACTGGTGAAAACAAAGAAAACAATCTAATAAAAAGCAACATCAAATCAGATTAGCAACTAATCAATTGGAACAATAAAAAATAATGGAAGAGGAGGTGGCAAGTTGTCTAACTTATCACCATATCCCCTTTCATCCATTTGTAGTAAATTGATCATCCATATCAAGTATTTAATCCCAACTATTTATATCTTTATCTTTTTAATTTTTCCTCCTCAACTTTTAATATAAAAAATGAAATAGATAATACAAACCAAAATAAATTCACGTGTAAAAGTAAAAATCATGCTTTTCTATCAAATACAATAAAACTAACTTAAACAATGAAAAAAAAGTAATAGCTTCATTTAGGAAAGGGTTTTTAAAGATTTCTTATACTACTTATTTTTTTTGTTTCGTTAGTATCTGTTCTCTTAATTTTTTTCTCTTTAGTTATGTTTATTAGAGATGTACTAATAAATCCTACCATATAATTTCATACATGTATTTACCTTCCATATAAATTGGTTATTATTGGTCACGTATGGACATTAATGAGGTTTGACACCTGGATGAAAAAAAATTTATAATTTATTTCGAATACTTCTTCAACTTTAGTCTATGAACTGAAATAAGGCCTCTTGAAAATTCTTGTACAATGGTAATGAGGCAAATTAATATTTCAAGCGGCCAGACAAGATAATAGAACATAGGGGAACATAGGGGATGTAGATTAAAGTTAATCCTTTTTTTTAATATGGGAAGAGTTTAAGTCCATATAAAACAAAATATATTAATTTAGTTTATCGAGAAAGCTATATCAGATGTTTGTAGGGGATTTGATTTGATTTTATTTTCACTTTAATATACATTTTAAATAACTATTTGAATATTTGATAATATAAATTATAAGAAAATAAAAAAATAAAAAAAACAAACAAAATGGAATACATGGTAGCCAACACCTCTAATTAGATACATGGTTCTTATTTTTCTAGTGTTATTTAGAACAATTATATATATATATATCACTTTTACTTATTAAATTATATAATGATTTATAAATATTATTTAAAATTAAAAATTATTTATTATTTAAAAAAATAAGATACTAACTTTTCCTGGGGAGTCTGGCAGATCCAAAAAAAAGTGAGAAATAAGATAGTGTAAATACATAAGAACTAAAAACAACCTGCTTAAATCAGAATGAGACAAGACATACCGTTTTAGACAGAAGCAAGGGGGATTGAGCAAGGATGGGAAAGGTTATTACCCAACATCACAATAGAATAATTATATAGAGAAGGAACTATTAAAAAAAAAAGAATAATAATTATGAAGGGAAAGAGAAGTCAAGGATATGGGACAGGACACACTGTATAGAGAATCTTACAATTGAGAAATTGAGGATGAGGCATATATAGTAATCCTACATTGTCATATCTGTGATAAAATGAAACAAAAGCACATCAAGATTTTGC
Source organism: Torreya grandis (assembly GCA_037957365.1). Lineage (NCBI taxonomy): Eukaryota > Viridiplantae > Streptophyta > Pinopsida > Cupressales > Taxaceae > Torreya > Torreya grandis. The sequence continues at coordinate 3,407,677 of JARHVA010000285.1, read as the reverse complement.
AGTTCAAACATGGAAATGGAAACATAAAAACAAGAAGGGTCTTTTCCCTGTATTTATTTAGATCAAGCAAGCCCAAAACAGAGATAAAACAACAAAGCAAAACCATCTTTATCCACATAGCAAGCCCACTTCATAAATCACAAGATTTTATAGTATTGAATAAGGATTGGATGAATTGCATTTATTTAAATCGAGTAATCCAAAACAGTTCATCGGAAAAGAAAAGGCTTTTCTACATTGCCTACAGGTTACATATATTACATATCCATACAATTATAAATTATATATTATAAAATTGACAAGGATATTTTACATATCCATCAATTTGAATAGTTTAAACAAATTTGATCCACAATTTTTTTTTCTGCACATGAACTAATCCATAGTTTAAACAATTTGGATCCAAAAAAAACTTTTTTCTGTACATGAACTAAGCGTATTTACAGAGAATTACACATACCAATGCAGACACTGCAACTTGCAGCGAGTTTCTCATGGATTATCAAAATGGTGCTGCATTAAAAATTGGATATGGGCAGTTTCCTTATATCAATGTGAGTGTGTTCACTTGTGTGCATGTGTGTGTGTGCCCCATAGATAGGGCCCTCGACCTGATAGAACCGACAGGGTTAGCTCAACTGAGGCTTGTCGTAATATTCTAAATACCGATCAGGATTTGTAGCAATAATGTCTGCATAAATCTTAAATCCTGTGTAACAGAAATTATTCTATTTTCAAATTACAAGTCGAGTAAATTGCCCTGGAAGATGGGTGCTAGAAACAGAAATTCTCACCACCATAATAATGGTGGTTGGTAGAGAGTCAAACAATTAATCAATAGATTCAATACTTGTAATACTACAGCTGCACACAAGGAGAAGCTCCGGTTTACTGCACAAATTCCATTAGAGAAGAGAACCACTGTACAATGGTACATCCCTCTATTATTGCGATTGAAATGTGGGGCCACAGGTTTTTTTAAGCAGGCCTATGAGAAAAGTAAGAAAAGATAACAGGAATCACTATACCATTCCTATATTGAATACATATTGTTATCAAACAAAACAAACAAAACAGAAGACGAAGGCTCTCAGAATAAAAAATTACGTCTAACTCCAGAGAGATGTTTCTGTGCAGATTGAGTCGTAGAGATTGTAGTCTAGTTGAATCCAGGGAGGGGCAAGCAAGAGGACTTCGGCCATGTTGGCCGAGAAATTAGACATGTTGAACAGAATGTCGTTGCTATGATGGAGGGCTCGTTTTGTACAAGGAAACTCGATATCCAATCGAAACTGGAAGCCGTGTCGCAAGTGCATTCTGTGGATTCAGCAGAGTGTACCGGAGCAATGAATCTAAAGCATTTAAATATTCTGTTAATCGTTAAAATATCTGCACAGTTGTTACTCGGCTGCTCTCTTTGTTAAAAAAAACCTTTCTCGTTACATAAAACAGTCTTACAATTCTTAAACGAAACATAAATATCTTATAGAAATCTGCAGTGATACATATGCATCCAGCAAATCGTAGTAAATTTCTACAAATATCTAGGTGTTTATAGTCTGCTGCTATGTTCTTTGTTGAATTATTCTAGTATTTAATGCAAAACCATCAAATCAGACAACTTATATAGTCTGAACAAATATAACATTCAATATCAAATTAAATGAGCTTTGTACAAATATATCTTGTGTGTGGGGAGTGAAGTAAATGCTCAACCTTAATCCAAATGAAACCTATAATAATATTTTTTTTTCAATTAATCAAGTTAAATTAAATAATATTATTTTATGTATTAAATTAAAAAAAAATTATTTTATTTTACAAAAAATTTATATATATTTTTAGCCTACTAATCAATATAAGATAATTAAGTAACAAACTCAAAACTAATTCCAAATTAAAGTAAAATAAATCCATAAATCTCTGTGAACAGTGTTACTAATATAAATTTAAGTTTGAAATCAACTGAAAATTTCTAAACCAATTATAAAGAGCGTCTTATCCAGCCAGTACTTTCGAGCTGCTGTTGAGATGACTGGTGGGCCCTCCATTTTTTTTAATCAAACCTTCGCATCGAACGTCCATTAACATCTCTTTAAATATGTAACTACCGTCAATGAAGTCAAGGTCCTCCACTCCAATTTGTTTTGGCATTTCTATTTCAGAAAATTACTTTTCCAACAAAAATTTATAGGCGTACAAACTTGCTGTATTTTTATTTGATGGAGTATGGTTACGCTCAGCATGGTAAATGAGTCCAAATATGAAACTAAATGCAGACTGAAAACGTGATCGGTAGCATTGCATTAAAACGAATTTATTCACTCAATAAATCCAATTACGTCGGTGACGGAAATGTAAATTTTGGCCAACAAGTGGAATAATCCAAGTTCTGAAATGGATTTCTACAATTCAAACTTTTTGACATTGTTGTATTCGTGAAATAATCTAAAACAGAATTAAGATATATTAACGTGAGGTTGCGTCCGAGATTTAGAAGTGAAGTAAACAAGATCTCCATTTGCCTAATTAATCGCAGGAGAATGAGACATCTAACAAACTTATTGATGAAATGAGCCCTCAAAATATTATAGACGTATACATAACGTAAAATTATAAAAATATTTTGCGGTATGTAATCATGTCACTTTAGAGTGACAATAGGTTATAAAGGAGCGTTGTATGTAACCAACATGATATGGGCTTCGATTCTCTTTATAAATCATCTGAGTCATATTAAAATATGTTCAATAATAGCAGTTGTTTGAAGGGTGCAAGGAATATTAGAAGACATATATATTTATGATGAGTGATCAATTTTCATATTTGTAGTGTTAACAATTAATTTGATTATATATTGTTTTTGTTAAGTGTTTTAAGTGTATGATGTGGACACTCCTTATTACTTGAGAATTAAGCTTAGCAACCCTCAATCACATTGTGATTTTTTTGGTATGCGTTTTAAGTGTATGATGTGAACACCCCTACTACTTGAAAATTAAGCCTATTAACTCTCCCTAGCATCTTTGACCGATCGTTAATCGATAACCTTTTTTCTCAACCGATGACTCTTCTATCACAACATTCACATTGTGACATGAACAATGTGCCCTTATGCACCCATGCAACATGCAGATTGTAAAAGCTTCAGTACTCACTTCAACCACAACGAAAGCTACAAGATAGACTTCAGAATCTCAATTTATTGTTCCCACATTAGTGGAATTGCATTGTTGATTCGATTCGCACATTAGACATGGAATCCTTCCATAATCAAATAAAAAATAGACAATAACATATCCCACCACCTTGCAGTTTACAAACCTGTTTGTAATGGGTGTAGCTCATGCAAATCCAACTACTACCTAGGTGAAGTTGGGGTATGTGTATGAAATGGGCCCTCTAGTGTATGATATCACCTAAAATATATTTTCATTGCAAGTTATGTATGGTGTTTCCCATTATTCCATGGGTATGATTATGGTGTCAATATATTGGTAGTGTAGACGAACATAAGTTACAATATAGACTTCGAAACCTCAATGCCTTGTCTCCACAGCAACAACATTGCAATGTTAATTTGAGTCTAACGTTATATGTAAAACCTACTTAAAATCAAATCTTCATGTTTTTTTCATCTCCCTTTGATAGTAGGAAATGTCCTATCATACAAACTGTGTACCCCTTTGTAATGGGTGTATGTCGTGTAAATCTAACTACCTTAAATTTGGATATGTTGTAGGATATTGTTTCTCCTCACCATCACCACTAGACTCACATCTTCACACATCATGACTTGGGGTGGAGGCTTTGGTGGAGGTTTTGATGGTGGTTTGGGTAACATCTTTGGGTTTAGAAAAGGTGTTTTTGGTAGTTTAGATGGTGGCTTAGGGCTTGGAGGGGGAGCTAGAGGCAGTTTGGGTGGTGGCTTGGGTTTACAAAAAGGTACTACAGTCGATTAAATAAAGGTTTAGGTGGTGGCTTGGGTTTAGGAAAAGGTGTTGTAGTGGATTCAATAAAGGTTCAGGTGTTGGGATCAAGCTTTGTGGTAGTTTAGATGGCCTTGGTTGTGGTACTAGGCATGGTGGTGGCATTGGTATAGGAGATTTTTTTGTCATAATTTTTTTTTAGTGTTTTCATTTCATTATTGGAGTATATTCCCCTTTTCACCATATGATGTGGACATGCCCTAATGCATGAGAACTAAACCTACCAACTTGCCCTGCCATCTGGGGCCGATTTCTAATCAACCACATTTTCTCTCAACCCAAACTCCTTCACTATGAAAAATTCACATTATATCACCGATGCTACTCCCTTATGTAGACATGTGGCATGAACTTTGCAAATACTTTAGTAACCACTAAAAACTCAATGAAACCAATAAGATAGAATCCATAATTTTAATTTATTACCCACACATCACTGACATTGCACTATTGCTTCAATCAACACATCAGACATGGATTCCTTTTGTAATCAAATAGAAAACAATCAATAATAGATTCCACCACCTTGCAAGCTACAAACCTCTTTGTAAATGATATAAGTCATGTAAATCAAACAATTGCCTTGAAGTTGAGGCATGTTTATGATATCAACACTATGGTGTATGATATAACTAGAAATACCCTATCATTACTCCTCATCACCATTGGCACATAATTTCTTGATGTGTCAATATGTTTGTAGTATAGATGAACATAAGCTATAATATAGACTTTGGTGTGGTGGAGTTAGTGGTGATTGATTTTGAATTACAAAAAAAATGTAATTAAAATAAAAGTTGTTTTGTCGTATATTGTTGTAATTATGTTTCAGTGCCAATAGTGTCAAAAGTATATGCACAAAATGCATTGCAAGTTTCGTGGATGAGGTGTAAATGTTTAAAAGAAGTGGTGTGTGTGTGTGTGTGTGTGTGTGTACACACACACACACACACACACACACAAACACACACACACACACACACACACACACACACACACACACACACACACACACACACACACACACACACACACACACACACACACACACATATACACATATATAAGTACACATATATAAGTATACACACACACACACACACACACACACGTGTGTGTGTGTGTGTGTGTGTGTGTGTGTGTGTGTGTGTGTGTGTGTGTGTGTGTGTGTGTGTGTGTGTGTGTGTGTGTGTATATATATATATATATATATATATATATATATATATATATATATATATATATATATATATATATATATATATATATATATATATATATATATATATATATATATATATAATTTTTCTATTATTTTTTTGGTAAGTATTTTATTTTCATTTATGGAGTATATTCCATTTGTAAGTGTATAATGTGGACACCTCCTACTACTTGAGAATTAAACCTAACAACTCTCCCTACCACCTAGGATTGATCACCTATGAACCACCTTTTCTCTTAGTCAGTGAATCTTATACCATAACATTCACATTGTATCATGAATGATACCCATTTATGAACATGTGTGGTATGAAATTTATAAAAGCTTTAGTACTTACTTCAACCACAGTGAAAACAACAAGATATATTTCAGATACTCAATTTATTACTGTCACATCAACCAAATTACATTGCTAATTTGATTCAAAAATTAGATGTGGAGTCATTTGGTAATCACATATAAAATAGTCAATAAAAAATGCCACCACCTTGCAAGTTACAAACCCTTTTGTAATGTGTGTAGGTCATGTAAATCAAATAAAATTGCCATAAAGTCAGGGCACATTTATGATATGGGCCCTATGGATTACGATATCACTTGAAATATCCTATCATTGATCCTCGTCATCATTGACATGTAATTTCTCAAGGTGTTAATATATTGGCAGCATAGATGAATATAAGCTATAATATAGTCTTTGGTGAGATGTGGTTGGTGGTGATAGGGTTTTAGTTACCCATAAAACTTAATTAAAATAGAAGATGTTTGGGCTTATAAAGATGTAAGTGTGTGTTAGTATTAGTGGTGTCAAAAGTATATGCTCCAAAAATATGATGCACGTTTTGAAGATGAGGAATAAATGTGTCAAGGAAGTGGTGGATGTGGATATATATAGCACTAATATATTACACATTTAATTATATGATGTAGACATCCACTACTACTTGAGAATTAAACCTACCAACTCTCCGTTCCACATAGAAATGATAGCTAATTGCCTAATTTTCTTCTCAATCGGTGACTCCTCTACCAAAACATTCACATTGTATCATGAATGATGCCCCTGTATGTATAGTTTCAAGCATAAGGTATACATTTGTCAAGGAAGTGGTGTGTGTGTGTGTCTATATATTTATATATTTAGCACTATTATATTTATATTACTAATAATATATTGTATTATATAATATTGTTATATATATTATTTATACTTACATATAATTATAATATATTATATTATAAGATATATTTTTCATGTATTTTTTGTAAGTGTTTTCTTTCCATTTATGGAGTATATTTCCCTTCTAAAGGTACAATGTGGACACCCCATACTACTTGAGAACTAAACCTACCAACTCTCCTTGCCACCTAGGACTGATCGCCAATCGATCACCTTCTCATCCATTAGGTGAATTTTATACCACAACATTCACATTATATCATGAATGATTCCCCCTTATACATCAATGTGGCATGCACTTTGAAAAAGATTTGGTAATCGCTTAAATTGTAACAAAAGAAATAAGATAGAACTAAAATCCTAAAATTATTGCCCTCACATTAGCAAATTTACATTGTTGATTTGATGCACACATTGAACATGGAGTCCTTCTATAATCAAATACAAAACATACAATAAAATATGACACCACTTTGCAAGCTATAAATGCCTTTGTAATGGGCATAATTCATGTTAGGGCATGTTTATGATATGGGACCTTGAGTGGATGATATTACCTAAAATACCTTACCATTTCCCCTCATTATCATAATGATATAGGTTTATGCAAAGCTGCTAGTGTTAGTCTGGGAGGCAACAATGGACTTGATAGAGGTTTAGGTAGTGCTACTAGGCATGGTGGTGGTTTATATGTCCTTGGTTATGGTCGTGGCATTGTCATGGGAGTTAAATATTTTTATTTTTTTGGATTTTTTTAGAAGTGTTTTCTTTTCATTATTGGAGTATATTCCTTTGTAACCATATGATGTGGACACCCTTGGTGGTATAAAGCGTCAAATGAGGAGTTGACACCAAAAACCCTAACACTCTTAGTGTTAGATTAAATAAATGTTGAGATGCTCATACAAACCCAGTTGAGTTTCTTAGCATAACACATGTTGTAATATAAGGATTAGGCACGAAACTAATAAACAAGATGAACTCCATAACCTCAATGCATTTCCCTCATGTCAACATAATTACATTGTTGATTTGATCCACACATTGGATGTTGACTCTTTTGGTAATCAAATAGAAAATAGGAAAAAAAAGATGCCACCACCACCATGAAGTCAGGGTATGTATATGATATGTTCCCTCCGGTGTATGATATCACATGAAATACACTGTCAATACCCCTCATCATCACCACCGAACTCACTTTAAAATCTTTCACCACTTACAAATTTTGTGTCACCTTGCTATAATTTCTCATAATTCTTAATATAATTATATATTTTTTGTGATATTAATATAAATTTAAAGTATCTTGTAATAATAATACTTAACTGTACATATAATATGTATAGTTAGTACTAAATAATATTAATACGTAATATACTAGTATACATATTACTAACATATATTATATATAATATGACATATTATATTATATCATATAACTATAATATAACGTACTAATATATTTTAAATATATTATTGTACAAATTACTAATATACATTATATATATAAACATGTACTATAATATATACAATTATTATCCTATAATGTGGTAAGATATTATATTTATATATTAAATGAGTGCAAATCGTAGAAATGTGGCTCAACTCTCCGGCACATATGTTTTTTAATTTATAGCCTCCCACCTATCGATATCATTCCCACAAGTGGCTCCACGTCACATAAAAATGGATCTATTAGATTTACTTGCAATGGAGGAGTCCAATTGACCTCGATCACCATTTTTGGTCATAGTGATTTGAGATGTTGCGAAGAAGAGCAAAATAATGTTTTGTATTGTATTTCTCCTGCATCGACCCCATTATGAAGTTGTATCTTCAAATGTTTTTTTAAGTTTTCAAATTATATTCCTAAATAATTTTCCAATGTAATCTTTCCACATACATCCATGGTTTTGGCATAAAAATAAATAACCATGGTTTACAGTTGACATAGCTTATATTTATATAAGCCCAAATCTGGCGAAAGGAGCACAATAAAGTGAGAACTTAGTCCTATTAAAAGTATATAAAAATCATTCAAATCTTCATTTTCTAATCAGTTTGTGGAGTGTGCAAACCGCATCACTTCCACAACATTTTTGTTGTCGGATTGTTAATTTTTAGTTTTTTCTATGTAAGCAATTAGAAAGGTTGTTTGACATTCCAAATTCAGAAGAATTTTAAGGGATAAATTTCTTGAATCACAAAGTAGTTGGCCAATCTTTCAATTTAAAACAGATATAAAATAAGGAAAAATTGTAGTTCAGGGTAACTATTTGAGAATAGAATACTTCTACATGGTGCAAGTATATAAGTACAACACACGTTTCCTTCTAAATAATCCATTATGTATGGTGAATATATGATGATTTCAAAAAATAAATTATATATATATATATATATATAATTATAATTATAATTATAATTATAATTATAATTATAATTATAGCAAATATTCCTTCAAACTATCCTTATTTATTCCACCTCCCTCCTCCTAGCTTGTCACCATTCTAGTCATCTTAGGCGAAAGGCATCATGAAATCCACATTCCTCACTTCCATTGTGCCTTCAAACTATACCACATCGACTAATTTTTTAGATTTACTTCACCATTCAGCTGAATTTATTTGCAGTGCAGTTTGCTTGGCATTTAATAAATTTGATATAATAGAAAATGTTAAATGTGTGAATTATAGACATAGGATGATACTAGGTGAGAGTACCTAATCTATACTTTAGTAAGAATACTTAATCTTTAATATATTAAATTATCATTTTATAAATTAAGATATTATATTTGAATTGAATATTCACATCAAAATTTCCTTATTTTGTCTTTTCTACATTGAATTAAAATTCAATTTAAGATTAAATATTACATTAGATTAAATTTACTCTAAGATCTAGAATGCCATAACTCCTTCCGGCATTACATTCTCATTCTATCCCACACTAGAAACCCTTCAGACTAATAGAATGCCATTGGCGTTAAAATGTTGGTTTGAGTTTCACATTAGACTTGGAGCCTTCTCGTAATCAAATGAATGTCATGTTATCATCATTGACTTTTCATAATAACACATGTCTAATAAAAGAACCAATCACCTTGAAAGTGGTTCACTCATTTTTGATGGATGTAAATCATGTAAATCTTATAACTACACAAATGTAATCTACCACAAAAGATAGATTATACATTTCACACAAGGTTTGGAATTGGAATGCTGATGATTGTTGGTGCAGATCATGAATAGTTATAGTATGGAAACCTTTTTTTTCATCAACTACATCACACCATGTTTGATCACCCCAGTAGATGGCCAACAAAAATATCACAAATGGTTGGAGTGTTTACAAATTCAATCTTGTTATTGGTTTTATATACCCATGTCCACTTCAAATTTTTATCCAAATCCCAAATTTAAAATTCCAAATTACTCTTGGTTGCTTCTAGTTTTTCGAGAACCATTATAAAGAAAACAATTTATCTATTGTAATCACCAAGATAAAACTTGATTACCCATAGTTACATCAGCCCCACCATTATGGGCTATTCAACCAACGAATACAGTAGGGTAAATTTTAGTGGTAAATATTCATTAATTGATGAATATTCACTTTTTAGTAAATTATATTTGATGATTTTTTGGGAGTAGTACACAGGACCCATTCGCCTAAATTTTTGGGATATAAATTTTTTAATGGTTAGCTTGCCAATCATTTATAAGAATTATGGGAGCATCCATATAATTCACCTTATATATAGTACATATATATTTAAATTCACCTCAAATAAATATGAAATTAATTTTTTTAAATCTCAATTTAAGTTTTTATACAAATGTTACAGCCTTGGTGTTGTCACCCAATAGCATCATGATGTTGTCATTCGACAGCAGGCTATCACTCAGCAGCATGCTACCACTTTATAACATGCTATCACTCAACAAAATACTATCACTCGATAGTATGACATCACTCAGTAAAATGCTATCATGTGACATAGTGCTGTCATATAACATATTTTTATTACATGAGATATTACTGTCGTGTGACATGTATAGTCATCTGTCTAAACAGTTAAAACATATAAGATATGGGATAAATTAAAAAATAATATATATTTTTTTCTAAAATGTAATATTATTTCATATTTAGATTCCTCACGAATATATATGCAATTAAAAAAAATTGACTAAAATTGAGTTCATATCAGGGTATACTTTAAGAAACCCCTCCTTTAGAAAAGGTGTAAAAATTTGGTGAAATGTGTAAAACCCCTGACAAAAAAATTTATTTTTTGTGGCGAAAACAATAGTTTACAAAGAAAAAATAATAATTTCCATTGGCGAATCATTCAGTCTCTCAAACAATGTGTAAAATCTGGGTGAATTGTGTTATTTTAAAACCACAAAAAAATTATACATTGGCGAACAAAAAATAATAATCATAGTAAAATTTTAAGTTTTTGGGCACTGAGAATGGGGTGGGATCGGCTTGTGGCACTTTGCGAGAGATATTTTCATATTATTCTATCATGCATACATCCCTTCATGCAGCCTTCATACCTCCTATGATGTCTCCTTGAAATCTTGAAACCCTAAAATATGGCTAAGTTTGAAACCCTGAAACCCTAGAATCTGACTAACTCTAAAATATGATAGGATCCACCAAAACCTAGAATTTGCATTATAGCTCCTAGCGGTCTGAAACCCCTCTCAAACACCCTGAAAGTATATAAATAAAATATAACTTAAAGTATAAGTGTACATTTATAATGGACATCTAGCTTAAATGTTTATTTTGTTTGTATACTGTCAGCTTTGGAAAAAAAAAGGGTTATTGAATGTCTCATTGCTATTTTCTTCAATTCGGATTTATACATATTACAAATGAAAGTGTGGTGGCTAAACGAGCTGACTCCTCCACTTCCCATAACGTGAAACCCGGTGAACATTCCACATTAAGCGCTACCTGGTCGGTTGCGTGAAAGGTGAATACTGCCAGGCAGAAACTCAAACGAAACATTTGCCTTGGCGATTACAAAGCTAGGCAATCACGAAACCCAAGAAAGCTTGGCGACCAGAAAACCATGGAATGGCATAGAAATCGCCAAAAAACACACTGACAAAATGTAAAATTCACCAAAGTACGAATATTCACCACTAAAATATTCCCTGGTTCGTATGCAAGAGTTATGACCTTTGAAAGTTGGTGCTCCATTGCAGCACATTATACTATCACGTGATGACACTATGTTGCATGATAAAAATATGTCATGCGATGGCATAATTTTGCATGATGGCATGAAAAAAATTAGTTTCCTCTTTAAAATTTATATAATTTTAAATTTTTTTTATCTTAAATCATTTTCATATGTAAAAGTTATGGCCTCTAAAAGTTGGTACCGAGTTACACTATGTATAACTTTAAAAGAGGAATCTAATTTTTTTCATGCCATCACAAGACATTATGCCATCACATGACATATTTCCATTGTATGACATAGTGCTGTTCTAAGATAGCATAATGCGCTGCAATAGAGCACCAACTTTTGGAGGTCATAACTTTTGCATATGGACTCAACTTTAGATGATTTTATTTTTTAATTTACATAGATATTTGAGAGGAATCCAAATATACAAAAATATTAAAGTTTAGAAAAAAAATTATATTCTTTTTTAATTTATCCCATAACCTATATGTTTTAACTGTGTAGATGGTTAACTTATTGAAAACTAAAGAAGATGATTATTTTTTTAAATTTTTATATTCACCAAGGATACAAATTGGATTCATCTAAATAAATCTAAGGGGAATTTTGATATAATCTCTTAAAATGAACCCTATAATATAGATGCTCCCTGATCAAAACCAAAGGAGTTACAATTTTAATATAGAGATTGGGCAAAGAAAATATCTCTTTCCTTGAAGAATGCAAGTCATCATAGACTAAAGCATTGCATGGAGATTTAAATCTCGATCGACCTACACTCACAATTAATTTATGAAAACTACCTTCATCTATTTTTTTGGTTTGCAAATTATATTCCTAAATTCTTTCCTAATGTAATCTTTCCACATATATCCATGGTTTTGGCATAAAAATAAATGGCTATGGTTTACAATGGACATAGTTTATAGTTATATTTTACCAAATATGGTGAAAGGAGGAAAATAAAGTGAGAACCTAGTCCTATTATAAGTCTATATAAATCATTCAAATATTCATTTTCTATTCAGTTTGTACTTTAAGGAAACCATACCACTTCACAAACATTTTGGTGTTTGAACTATTAGTTTAAAGTTTTTTTAACATAAGCAATTTGAGAGGTTATTTGTCATTCCAAATCTAGGAGATTTTTAAGTGATAAATTTTTGGTGCAATCAAAGACTAGTTGGACAATCTTTCAATTAAAAATGGATTGGAAATAAGGAATACGTGTGGTGTAGGGTAAGTATATGAGAAAGTATACTCATATACAGTACAAGTATATAAATATGACACATGTTTCCTTGTAAATAATGTGTTATACATAGTGAATATGTGATGCTTTCAAAAAAAAAAAAAAATCATTATAAATATATCATTTTTCTCTCCATGGCAAATGTGCCTTCAAATTTCCCTTGCATATTTCACCTCCTTCCTCTAAGCTTGTCACCATTATGGTTAGCTTAGGCGAAAAGCAATGTGAAACCCTAGAACCTACATACCTCAATTCCATCAAAAAGGGTCCCATTATGCTATTCCTTAAAAGGGGTTTGTATATTTATTTGAGGCATTCAAACTACGCCATATCAATAAAATTTTCAAAATTTACTTCACCACTCAAGTTAATCGATGTAGAATGGAGTTTACTTGGCATCTAATAAAATTGAATTTTTTTTTTTTTTTTTTTAAATTTATTTTTAAAGTGTGAATTATAAACATACAAGAAGATACCAAGTGAGACTACCTAATCTATACATTAGTGGGATGACTTAATCTTTAATATATTAAATTATATGTGGTATAAATAACAATATTATATTTGAATTAAATATTCACATAAATGGTTACTTGTTTTATGTTTTATAAATTTAATTAAAATTAAATATAAGATTGAAATTAAATTAGATTAAATTTACTATAAACCTTAAAATTCCATACCTCCATTTGGCATTACATTCCCATTCTATCCTACACTGGACATCCTTTAGGGTATTGGAATGCCATTGGCATTACAATGCTAGTTTGAGTTACACATCAGATATGGAGCCTTCTCACAATCAAATAATTTTCATGTCATCCTCCTTGATCTTCCATGATAAGAAATGTATAATCAAAGAACCTATCACCCTAAAAGTGGTGCACCCCTTTTCGATGTACACAAGTCATGTAAATCCTATAACTAAATAAATGCAATCTACCATGAAATATAAATGACACAATTTGCATGAAGGTTTGGAATTAGAATGCTGATGATTGTTATCATGGATCATGCCTATGTATACTGTGGAAAAAATTATTTGTCAACCAAATCACACCATGTTTGATCACCCCGACGGTTGGCTGAGAGATAAATCATAAACGATTGGAGTGTTTGCAACTTCAATCTTTATATTGATTCTATATATGCATGTCCACTTCAAATTTTTATTCAAATCCCAAACCTAAAATTCTAAATTTCTCTTAGATGCTTCTAATTTTTATTGCACCATTGTAATGAAAATAATTTGTCCATTACAATCACCAAGACACAACATGATCACCTAGAATTGGCTTGAACCCAACATGTTAGGATCTTCAACCAATGAATACAAATGTCCCCTGATCAAAACCAAGGGAGTTGCAATTTTGACTTAGAGATTAAGTAAAGAGACTATTTATTTCCTCAAAAAATGCAAGCCATCATAGACTAAAGCATTGCATGGTGATTCAGATCCTGATCGGTCTACATGCATAATTAATTTACACAAACTCATTTTGACATCCAAATACATTCTTATTGAGCATAAAAGTGATGAAATATTTAAAGGAGGTCTAGGTGATGATGGTGAGAAATAATGGAAAGTTGGTAGTCATGGGTTTTGAGGGAGGTTTAATTATTGATTTACACTATTTCACTTTCTAGAATCCCATGTAAATCATGGAAATTATGGAAAATCCTAGCTATATCTTGATAAATTAATATTTTTATATATTAAATGTTAATTATTATATAATTTATATTATAATATTTATGTGTATAAAACATTAAATATGTAATATATATGAATATTATATACTATATATAATGCATTGTAAAATATATTTAAATATTTTCATATATAATATATGTTATTAAAAGCCAATGGGATTTAGGTTGATTGGTAAAGTTTGGAAATTTACTAAGATGAGGTCCTATGTTTAATTCTCATTGGATTATCCATTTGCAATAAGAGTAATTTGATTGGAGTTCCTGTGTGCTATCTAAGTAGTCTGACTAACGTCCCTGAATGTTCACCAATTATACAAAGATAGTATGAAACCTAGGCACCAGATTTACAAAAATAGTATGAAATTTGAGCTCTTAGTAGTCCATGCTCACACAAATCTATATTTTAAAAAATAGATACGAGACTGTTCTCATATTGTAAATATAATGATCCTCTTATATTTAAAAAAACAAAACAAAACACAATATGTGTTATTAAATTTTTTATAAAAGATAATGTACCATGATGAATAGTAATTCACTATAAAAATATTGCTAGGAATTTTTGTCAATCCTCAATATTGTGTTTGGTAGTGACATGCAGTAAAGGAGTGATGTGTTATCACATTTGTCAATGTTAGCCCAAGTATAAAACAACTAGTCATGTCATTTATGTATGAAATGAAATTGTAAGTGGTAGTTGAAAGACATTAGAGAAGAACAAGAATAATCAAATCGATTTATTTGAAGATCTATTGAGGTCACGAATCCCTTTAGGAGGAGTAATAGAGGCTATGTTCAGTGCTTCTAATCATTTCATGGGTGGCAACATAGTGGACACCATGATTTTTGCTTCTAAAATTTGGTAAGAAGAACAATAAAAAAATATGAATAAAAAAGGCCATAAAAGTGCCACTATTGCCTAGATATCTGAATTTAAGGTCTCAATTCCATCTCTATAAATGCTTATCTCATAATTTTGAAAAGATTAATCTAATGATTATAAACTTGTTTCATAACACAAGGTTCAATTTTTGCACTGAATGTTTTATTTCTCCTTTTTATTGTTACAGATAACCCATGAAGCTGTAGCTATAAGATTTAGTGTTTACAATCCAGAGGTGTGGCAGTTCTATTGTGAGGTTAAATCTCATTTCTTTTTGGGGATGGGTATTGAAAATGAAATCTAAAAGTCACCAAGATATTTAATGGTCTCTAATGAATTTATTCTTTACAAGTGCATAAAAGCTCTATAATATAGTGTTTTCCCATCTTTCTTAAATTTCTAAAGCATGGTTTATGTAGAGCTCCTCAAAATCTCTATTGTAGCTAACCTGTCATGAAGTCGTGGCTTCAATGGTTTTTGTGTTTTTGGTTTAGTTTATTATTGAATAGATAGAATATGATACACATATTACAAGAAGATAAGGAGCAAGGATTTTGAATAGATGAGAGCCTTCGTATGATAGTGGATGACATTAAAACTTTTAACCAATAAACTACATACATATTGAGGAAGGATATTCTTGATCATTTGAGCTTCTTCTCTTACTTTGGTACCGAGCAATGGTTAAATTTGAAGGGCTGGCCTTCATTTCAAGCTAAAGGGTGTTTATGTAACAAGCCCTTTGATGATGAAAAGTTGTAAAAAATAGCTTCCCTTCAATTGACAAGTGTAAATTTAAGTTCCCGTTGATTGACAAGTGCAAAATTAAATGCCATTTGATTGACAAAAGTAAATTTTGTACATGTGTCACTAAAAGTATGAATTAAAGAAACTTTGTTTTCAATTTGTTGGGGATTCCATCTTACACTATATTTTTAAGGTATTAATCTATCTATTCACATATTATATAGTAAAATTAGACAAATATCATGATGTGCAAGTAAAACCTGCAACAAATTTGATATAGTGCATATGGTCCTTTAGCACTTACCAACCTTATCAATGCATTTAATTTAAAGGGATTCATAACATGAAAAAGATAACCTTTACCCAAAATCTACTAATAAATTTGAAAACCTTGATAACTCCTATAGGTGGTAGTATTCAAGGGCAAATGCAAGAACTTGAGCAAGACCATGAAAAAAATAAGGAAAAAATATATAAAATGCCCCTTTTCTTCCAAAATGAAATATAATATAAAAAATATTATATGTACTCTATTTTTAGGTATGAAGCATTGATACTAATTGGTGGGGGAAGTGGAATAGCCCCATTACTATGATTTTTATCAAAAACATTGCACCAACATAACATTAAAAAAGAAAACCATGTTCCCAGGGAATTCCTACTCATATCATCAGTCAAAAAATTGAAGAACTGTGCATCTTAAAGCTAACATCTCCCTTAAAGATATGTCAAAATTATTCTGGGATCTTAAAATTAAAAGTGCAAGCATATGTAACTCAGGCAAAAACCCCATCTACTAAAATGGAAGAATCAAAGATAGAGGGAATGGCAATACCCACTGATTTTTTTTAACAATTACCAAATGAAAGAAGTAAACTCCAAGGAGGCAGATGCATGAGTGGGCTTTGTGTTTTCTATAGCAAGAACAAAAAATTCTTTATGGCAGGCAACCATAGTTGCTTTTGCATGGCTAGGATTTCTCATATTGATTGGCCTACTAAATCACTTCTATGTATACCCATTAGATCACAACACTTACACTGTGTACCCATGGTGGGCCAGAGGACTTCTGAAAATTGTTTACATGGGTGTGGGGATTGTCATATTTGGGGTATTAGTTTTTGTAGTCTGGAATAGAAATCAAACAAATAAAGTTTACAAGTTGATAGAAGAAATGTATGGGATACATACTAGTGACAATATTTTGGAGTAGTAACATGACACCATTTTAAGTAGACGTAGTGTTCATTATCACCAATGCCTCGATATTCAATGTAACTCCATTTCATGTACAATTAGAGTAAATTAACTCAAATCTATATAAATATAGAATTTATGCAACTTCTAATGTTTTCTCAGCTTTTAAATGCAAACAAAGATGTGGATATGTAAACATTGGGGCTTGGGACCTATTGAAAAATTATGTAATTGGGTTTATATGCATCTAGTAATAACCTTCACACATTTGTGAAATACATAATTGAGAACTACATTTATTCAAATTTATTTAAAGGATGTTACAAAGTACAAATACATTCCATGTTCTGGGTTTTCTAATACTTTTATCTGGATTTGGTTTCATATAGGAAAAAGAACTACAATATTTTTGTAGCTTGATGTAATTAATTTCTTCTCTGGGATTACCATGTAAAATCTAAAGATATGATTGAAAAATTTGCTATAAAAATGTGCAAAAAAATGTGGGCTTCATAAATTGGGAATGATTCAAACACAAAAATAAAATACTTAATAAAATTTTGGAAATACAACCTATAAAATTTATTCAATAAAAATATAGTATTCACCTAAAAGGGTATAACAATCATAATTCATAACATCTTACTTTATATAAATCAACTATACTTCTACTTTCTAATAATGAACTAAAAGAAAAACATTTAAATCACATAACTAAATTGAATAAGATCTAACTATGGAATGTTACACTTACAATATCAGCTCAAATATTCATAACTTCCATATCCGATAGGTTCATTTCATGGTAATTCCTCAATATGTCAAGACCTAGTCCATGCACCACCTGAACCCATGCATAAGTGGGTATTTAATCCCTACCCACCCCAACCATCGATTGGAGATGGAAGTAGGAATGTAATAGCCAACTTGGAGCATACAACTAAAATAAAAAATGTGATGTAGAATATCATCATGTTTTTGTTTTAACCTGTATACACCACCTTTGCCAGTGCATAAAAAACCTCCAAGACCAACCTAGCTCATTACTGTTACATCTGCACTCAATTAAAGAAGAAGGGAATTAGTAGTACTTATTTATATCACTCATCCAAAAGGGTACAAATATCATAATTCATAACATCTTACTTTATACAAATCAAATGTACTTCTCTTTTCTAATAATGAGCTAAAAGAAAACATTTAAATCATAAAACTAGATTGAATAAGATCTAACTATACAATGTTACACTTACTCTATCAACTCAACTATTCATAACTTCTATATTCAGTTGGTTCATTTCATGGTAATTCCTCTATATGTCAAGACCTAGTCCATGCACCACCTGAGCCCATCCATATGCGGGTATATAATCCCTACCCACCCCAAACATCAGTTAGAGATGGAAGTAAGAATGCAATAACCAACTTGGAACATATATCTAAAAAAAATGTGATGTAGAATAGCATCATGTTTTTGTTTTTCCCTGTATACATCACCTTTAATAGTGTACAACAAACTTCAAAGACCAACCTAGCTCATTATTGTTACATCTGCACCCAATCCAACAAGAAGGGAATTAGCAGTACCTATTTATAGTCCAATAATAAAATACAAATGTAAATGTTTTATTAATGATTATAAACAATTTTAAATAACATTTAACTATTCAATGTTGAAAATAAATTAACTATCAAATATAAATGTAAATGCTAATTCCCTTCTTATTGAATTAGTAGTTTAAATATATAAAACCAATCTTACTATAATTGCCAACTTTAATCTCACTTTAAATTAGTCTTATAAAACTATTACTTAAAATAGTTTATAATCATTAATAAAACATTTACATTTATATAT
The DNA here is from genome assembly GCA_037957365.1 of Torreya grandis. Taxonomy (NCBI): domain Eukaryota; kingdom Viridiplantae; phylum Streptophyta; class Pinopsida; order Cupressales; family Taxaceae; genus Torreya; species Torreya grandis. The sequence continues at coordinate 3,388,418 of JARHVA010000285.1, read as the reverse complement.
TTTTTATTATTGCACTATGAATAGATTTTGCTAATGTGCTTCTTGTTGGATTAGTTTGTATATATATGAGACCAAAACGATATGAGTCATAAGTTATAAAAATCATGACCAATAATCAAATTTGAACACATAACAACATGTCAAAAGGCTTCGAACCCATCTCAAAAATGCAAAAAAATAATGGTTGTAAAAAAAATCCAAGTATAAAAATTGTGTGACAATGTAAAAAGACCAAAGGAAGAGGGATAATTCATCTATGCTATCTGTAACAACTATTGCTCAGATTTTGTCATCTCAAATCTATTAAATTGTCACAAAAGAAGAGGGAAAATTACAATGTATATACTCTAAAATGTAATTTCAAAGAAGGCTATTTTGTATCTTATAACAATTGCCAACATGACACACCAATTCGAATGATCAATCCTACCCAACACGCTGGAAATAATTAGTTTACATTCTATAAAGTGACATATCACCTAATCTACACAATGCTCAAATCTAGCACATAGTATAGAATCTTAATTGGTCAGATTTGTAAAATACCATCACCTATGGAGTCTCGACCTATTAAAAATTAAATATGATAAAAATAGGGTAATCATAAAATAACTTATAAAATTCCATATAACTTATATTGTTCAAATCTACCATACAGTATAGAATTTTAATTAGTCAGATTTGTAAAATCCTCTTACTATAAAAAGAGAATCTAGCATATTTAATTAAAAATAATCATTAAATAAAAATAGATAAATTAAAAATATAAACATTAAAATTTGATAAGAAAAGATTATAAAATCAGATCAAACAACATGATCACTTTACAGGGTAGTCATTAAATAAAAACAAATAATTTAGATAGAAAAAACATTAAAAATAAAGAAAAGAGGATTAAGATATTGGATCAAGAAATATAGGACTTCATACGGTAATAATTAACTAAAAATAGAAGACAAAGTACTTAGAAAAAAGGTTAAAAGAAGAACATAGGATCAAGCTATGCAATGTTTTTGATTAATTAAGGCGGGAAACTAGGGGCTGAACCCTATACAGTCAAAAAAGACAAGAAGGCTGGTAAACAAAAGATGCTAGCACTGAACTAACGACACAATCGAGAAACAAAGTCAGAAGCAAAACAAAACACTAGAAAGACCAAAGTCAGAAAGGATGAAACTACATGACTATAGAATTAACAAGATCCTTAAGATTCTCATTGTCCACATTGTCAGCATTCATTATATTACCCACCACTTTCATGATCCACAATGGCCTTCTCCACATGGACCGCCTTCAAAAGCTATCTTCATCATCAATGTGCATCATTCATGCTTTGTCATCTCCTTTTGAATGATATCTCTAATGTTTTGGGGTATATGAGCCCCTTGTCGCCATACCCTCCATGCTGAGAATTGCTGACCAAGGTTGGCACAAGCATCAGCGACCCTGTTACCTTCTCTGTAGGTGTGGGTAATCTCAACTTCAAAAAACTTTTGTAAAAGATACTGGATGTCTGTAATGATGTCTTTTAGATGGATACCAATGTTAGATGCTTTATTAACGACATCTATGATCAACTTAGAATCTCCCTGAATATTCAAATTTCTGATTCCTAGGGATATGGCTAACTTTAATCCCCAAAGTAAGGCCATAGCTTCAGCATAGTTATTGCTCTAGCAACCCATGCCACTAGCATAGACATCATACATCCCTCCTTTTTCATATCTTATTATTCCTCCTCCACTTGCTTTACCACTCAACTTGGATGCCCCATCAAAATTGAGTTTCATCCAATTGGGTTTAGGTGGTATCCATTTAGTATGAAATCTCTGAAGAATTTTGGAATTATCATGCCCAGGGATAAGGTTTAAAACCTTCCATTTGGTAGTAATTTGACTTTCAAATTCAGATAGGGGTTTCTTCACAACACTAATATAAGATGTTGTAACACTTTCCAAGATGGTCCTAGCAAAGGAGTTAAACACTTGAGCAACATTTCTAGCAGTGTCCCTAAAAATTCTATGATTTCGCTCTTTCCATAAAGTCTAGCTCAAACATGGTAGAGCTTGCTTCCATAGTTCCTCAATCCAGGGATGTGAGAAGGTTGAGTTCTAGCTGAGAATTACTTCTTTAAGGTTCGAATTGCAAACCCATTCAATGCCAAAGCTGTTAAGTATTTTTCCCCATAACTCATGGGTAAACTCATAGTGTATGAATAGGTGTGAAATTGATTCCTCTCTAAAACCACAATGAAAAAAAAAGGTTGACCAAAGTAAACCCCCTCTTTTGAAGGTTGTCTTGAGTAAGGATTTTGTTATGGGTAGCAGCCCATCAAAACAAGTTAATCTTTGGAATGAGTTTATGATTCCAAACTTTTTTCCATACCTCCTTATTCTGAGCTTCAGGTGTAAGCAGAAGATAGGCAGATTTGATAGAGAATGATCCATTCTTATCTGGCCACTAGTGTTGTTCATCCTCCCAAGGGAAGAACATGATTCTGATCTCCTCAACAATTGATGGATCTCTTGAATTCTTGGGATAAGCTCAGGCCTATGCACACAACAATCCAAAAGGTTTTTCCAGCTCCTTATCTCATTGTTATTTTCCATATAATCAATAACCCTATCACCAAAGAACTGAGTAGTCAGGCCTATAATTTCTCCATAGTTTCCTTGGGAGATGAGAGGCTTGTCCCTTAACCAATTATCCTCCCAGAATTTAATCAGCTAGCCATTTCCAAGATTCCACCTAATTCCCTGTTTGAGAAGACTTCTACTTCTTAGCATTTTATTCCATATCACAGACCCTTGGGGTAATCTTGCCTGTTGAAGAAAGTTGGAATCATCAATGCTATGCATGTATTTGGCATACATAATTTCCCCCCACTCACTGTTGGTGTGAATCAGATTCCAACAAACTTTTGAGAGGAGGGCTTTATTCATTTTCCTGATGGATCTTATATTAAGTCCACCATGAGATTTTGGGAGACACACTTTTTCTCATTTGACTAAAGACATTCTCTGTTTGTCTTCCACTCCCATCCATAAAAATTTCCTTTGGATTTGTTTTAGCTTTTTAGCAAAATACGTAGGAATTTTAAAAAGAGACATGAAGTAAGTAGGAATACCTTGCAAGGATGTCTGAAGAAGTTGTAGCTTACTAGTACTACTGAGTGGTTTCCCCTTCCACCTAAGAAGTTTCCTCTGTGTAGGTTCCACAATACCATTCCAAAAACTTGAAGATACCTCTTTGACCAAGAGTGGGAGACCTATGTAGGTAGCTGGTAGGCCAGTCTCAGCATAATCTAAGATACCAATGATTCTATGTCTAAGTTCATTAGGAGTGTTGAAGAAGTACACATTACTTTTTTGGAAATTTATTCTTTGTCCCAAGTCTCTGACATAATCATTAAGTATATTCTTCCATCTTCTAGCTTTGATCACTGATGAGATACCAAATAAGATGGTATCATCCACAAACTACTATATAACCATAGGATGAAGGGAAGAGGTAGGTTTGATGCCTACTAGCTTTTTTGAAGCTATATCAGCTTGTATGTATCTTCCTAGTACCTCAGCCATAATGATGAATAGGTACGGGGGGAGAGGGTCTCCCTGACGAATTCCTCTCGAGGATGAGAAAAACCCTCTACGAACACCATTAACCAGCATCAAGAATTTAGCAGAAGAGACTGCATTCCATAATAAGTAAGATAATTTATCATTAAACCCAAATTTTCTAATCACTTAGAATAGAAAATTCCATGAGACTCTATCATAAGCTTTGGGTATATCAAGCTTGAGGGCCATCCCAGGGATTCTGCGCTTATCCATGGAGTCGATAGTCTCATGTGTGGTGATCACAGCATCAAGAATCTGTCTGCCTGGGATGAAACCTTTTTGAGCAAGAGAAAGAATTTTGTCAAGCAAGGGTTGAATTCTAAAAACCAACAGTTTAGTACATATCTTACACATAGTGTTGCATAAGCTAATGGGTCTGAAATCAGCAGGGTGTAAAGGTTGAGATTTTTTAGGAACAAGTACAATGAAGGTATTATTGACTCGTTTCAAAAGTTTTCCAAATTTGAAAAAATCACGAACTGCAGCCATGAGGTCTACACCAACAATCTCCCAATATTCTTGAAAGAATATAGGAGGAAAGCCATTAGGACCTGGGGCTTTAAAAGTACCCATGGAGAATTAAACATCATGTACTTCTTCATCGGATATAGGCTTTAACATTTCCATATTGTCTTCTTCTGTTATCAAACAAGTGATTTTATGAATAAGCTATGCAATGTTACAATTATAATATCAACCCAAATACTCATAACTTTCATATCTAACCAGTTCATTTAATGGTAATTCTTCCATATACCAAGATCCAAGCCATGCACCTCCTAAGTCCATCTATTAGTGGGTAATAGGATATCCCTACCCACCCCAACCATCAGTCAAGGATGGAATTTATAATGTAGTAGCCAACTTGGCACATACAACTAGAACAAAAAATGTGATGCAAAATAACATCATGCTTTTGTTTTTACATGTATACACCACCTTTACCAGTGCATAACAAACTTATAAGACCAACATAGCTCATTACTATTATATTTGCACCCAATCCAACAAGAAGGGAATTAGTAGTACCTACTTATAGTCTAGTAATAAAATAAATATAAATGTAAATATTGTATTAATAATTATAAACAGTGTTAATTAATATTAAAATCAATTCCAATCAACTTTCACTTCACTTAAAGAATTTTTCTCACTAAAAGTATGAACTATATAAGCTTGGATTCCAATTTATTAGAGAACGATTCAGTCACATAAATAAAATATATATTTATTTAACTTATATCATTGGTTTTAACTTCTATTCAAAAATTTCCTTTTGATACTATAACTACTATGAAGTTTTTATTTTCTTATATTCTTCTATTCCAAATTGTTATAGTAATGGATCTATTAGTCTAGAGGAAGAGGAATTCATACCTTTATATGCTTCCATTCATCATATATAGCATTCCAATCTACCTCATTTAGAGTATGAGGTACACAAAGAGAAAGAAACATTAACATATCCAATGTTTTAAAAAAAAATCTAGATCAATCATCATTATTTATCCTATTTAACTTTGAGAAACCTCTTTCACATACTACCATGCTCACTAGAATAACAAGAATATCTTACCATAGCTGCATTAAACATGGAAACCCTTCATTATTAATTCCATTCTACTACATGGAGTACGAGGTGCACAAAGAGAAAGAAACATTAAGATATCCAATGTTTTCAAAACAAGTCTAGATCGATCATCATTCTTTATCCTATTTAACTTTGAGAAACCTCTTTCACATACTATCATGCTCGCTAGAATAACAAGAATAGTTTGCCATATCTGCATTAAACATGAAAACCCTTCAAACCATTTAGGTTCACCTCTATAATGATCTCATGCTTTAAAAATAATTTTTTTGGGTATGATTTATAAATAGTACAAACAAATTCATCCATCTCACCTAAACATTTGATAGTATCTACAATAGGCAAGTTCTCAACACTAAATTTTTCACATAAACATGTTGACCATCTTTTTGTTTTATGGTCTTTATCCTTCACCTCATCATAATAATTACGAGGAATGAAAAACTTATAAACTTTAAATATAGTTAAATTTATGAACCTTTCATCTAGAGAATCAATAAACTTTATTATAAGACTTTTTCCCAATTAAATGCAATCATCTAGTGTCCCCGATCTTTGTGATTTAGGAAAGATCTCAAATCTCAATGGATGTATATGTATTTTACCTGCTCCACCTAAAAACTCAAGAGTTCTTCCTTGTGATCTATTTAAAAAAGATAAAATATGTATTGTACCTACCCCAAATATGTCTCTTTGAAATATTATATGAAACATTTCAATAGTAATATCTAAAGTAGTGCCAATAAAAGTAATGCCAACATGGTCATCTTGAAACTTTGTATTCAACTTATTTAACTCAATAAGTACATATGAAAATAAATTAATGTAAAATTATACATGAAAAATTCTTGTCAAATCATACATTTTTTAATCTTCTAACTCCCATTCTCTCAACAAAATAGGCATGAGTTTGACAAGCCTTTCCATGACCTTTCCTCTAGAGATCCACCTAATTTAACGAATTTGCAACACCTCTAACCTACTAATTTGAAATGACTTTATTATATATCTTAATGCTCCATGTTTTTTAGCATATTTTTCAATCCATAAATAAATTTTATTTGTAAATTTGTCAATAAATTGTATCTCTAGAATATAAAATGAAGCATCATTTGCTTCTAATGCCTCTTGATGAGCTATGCAATGAATATCTATTAATTAAAGAGTATCTTGATGAAGCTTAGTATATAATATTTCATGAATACCCCTTATATTAGAAGCCCCATCAGATCTAAAACTAATTAACTTTGTCAATGATGAATTCATCTATGCTAAAAGACTTATCACAATATCATACATAGATTGAGCTATTCCATATTTTATTTGAAGGAGGTGTATAAACTTTGTTACATATTTACCTCTTCTTTTATTTTTCAAATATGTAATGTAAACTATCAAATGCTATTATATAGTCTAATCAGTACTTTCATCAACTAAAATTGAGTAAAATGGACTATGAAAAATCTCATCTTTTAACTTTTTCCAATACACCTCTTTTTAAGCTTGTAAATTTTTTTTTCCAAATGTGGTATTTATATATGTAGAGTATTCATCTATTAGAGGCATGTGGAGTGCATTTATACCTGTTTAAGTCATAAATTGGCTTACAGACTTCTAAAGCTAAATCATGTATGGCAACAAAATACATATTTTCTATCTCAGATATGATTCTCTCCTTCTCAACATCTATCATTAGTTCTACATGTTTGGTTATTAGAATAATACTTTGTTTGATTTCTCCCTCCAAAAGTTGGAAAGCAAATTTATGAGGCTCTGATTCTGCTTGCATTTTAAGACCATTGACTTAAAGGGTCATACTCTCATCTTTAGAAAATGGAGTCTCTCTCTTATATTTTACACACCAAGAAAATTTTATCCTTTCAAAACCATTGCAATATTTTACAACATAAACCCATAGAAATCTTATTTTCTATTTTGACTTGAAAGTTCTTTTTTGTTTCTTTGATGCTTGTACCTTCTCCTGAATATGTTCTCCATCTGATTCTTAGTTTTATTCATATAAATGAACATCAAAGTCCTCATTTCTAGACTGAAATTGTTGATTAGAATCTAGAGGGATATGAAATGTATCAGCAAGTGATAGTTGTCTTTTAGCCTTATTAGGATGACCAATAGAAGCCATTTTCTCCCAATTTATACCTACTCAATGAAAAATTTAAAATAAAAATTAAATACATAAAATTAATTTATACCTATTCAATGTTACTCTTCTTGAAGTGCTGACTATAGGAATTTAGAAGTTAGGGATACCAAATTCTAATCTCACTTTGAATTAGACTTATATATATATATATATATATATATATATATATATATATATATATAAGTCTAATTCAAAGTGAGATTAGAATTTGGTATCCCTAACTTCTAAATTCCTATAGTCAGCACTTCAAGAAGAGTAACATTGAATAGGTATAAATTAATTTTATGTATTTAATTTTTATAAATTTTTCATTGATATATATATATATATATATGTATGTATGTATGTATATATGTAAATGTATTATATATATCATGTTATGATATATATATGTGTGTATATGTATATATATATATGTAATATGTATGTATGTATATATATGTGTGTGTATGTATATATATATATGTATATGTATATATATGTGTGTGTGTATATGTATATATGTGTGTATATGTATATATGTGTATATGTATATATATGTATATATGTATATATGTATGTATATGTATATACATATATATATATATACATATATATATATATATACATATATATATATATATATATATGTATATACATATATATGTATATATGTGTGTGTGTATATATATATATATGTATATATATATATGTATATGTATATATATATATGTATATGTATATATGTATATGTATATATATATATGTATATATATATATATATATATATATATATATATATATATATATATATATATATATATATATATATATATATATATATAAAAGAAAGAAAATTCCAATCTCACTTTGAATTAGTCTTACAAATATATATAAAAATGAAACTATATATGTGTGTGTGTGTACACATATATACATACATACATACATACATACGTGTGTGTGTGTGTACACACACACACACACACAGAATATTGAATTATATATATACAAATTCAAAAGGAGATTGGTCTCATAAAAAAGAAATAATACAAGTCATTTATTATTTTTGTAATTTTAAGGTAAAGCGTATATATCCATATACAATTATATATATATATATATATATATATATATATAAATAATTTGTCTCATTTTTATATATATTTAATAATTCTCAGTGGGATTGGTAAATTGGTAATTATATATAAGTAGTTTTATATATTTATTATACTAATTTATAATGGGAATCGACATAGATTGGTCTCACAAAAGTGAAATTACACACACACACACACACACACATTCACTAAAAATTAGTAATATAAATATATATAAAAATGAAAAGTATATATTTTTAAACTTTACATAGGGGTGAGGGGTGAGGGGGGAAGGAAGATAGATAATCTCATTTAATAAGTTCAGGTAGTAATGTTACAAATGGTATTTCCTAGCAGTATCAGGGTCCAAATTTGAACCTATCACAATGAAGATCATGTCTAAACCATGGTTTAGACATAACATTTGAACTTTAAAAACTATTTCCACATGTCTAAGACTCTAAACCTATACTAGAGGTGGTGGAAATTCCTAGCTCCCTTTTAGAGTGAAGATTTGGGTGGATACTATTTATAAAATGGTTTCTAAGACACATGGACCTTACTGTTAAGTGAGATTCCTCAATTATTATCAAAAAATATTCCACACCCTTCAACTTAGGGGATATAAGAAATTTATAAGAGCACCTTTTTCTCTTCTCCAACACATCTATCATACTTTGACTCAAGATCCAATAACATGGAAACAAACAAGAAACGATTCCTCCAAAGGATTGTAAGTTTGGATTGTATGTGTTTCAATTACCCATAATGAAAAATAAATCAATTCTCACTCCTAGATAACCAAATCAATTCTAGATACCCTAGAAAATATTTTTTTTGCCTCAAACAACTACTTACAAAATACCCAAATACTTGAATCATATTTGATGCCCTATATAAAATTAAACAAATACCCAAATAAATTTTAGATGCCCTAAACAAAATCATCAAAATACCTAGATTAAATCCACATATCCAAAGTCAAAAAATAATAGGCAATGTGAAAATTTGAAAAAAGGAGCAAGAAAAAAAACCTACCTAGTTTGAAGAAGACAAACAATCCAAAATCAAAAGTCTTGAGTGCACTATCCTCATGTAGCCATGCTTACTGGAAAAGAGATTTTTTTTGGCTTCAAGTCCTTATAAATGAAGCATAACCCATAAAGAATTATAGGTCTCTATAACCCCAAAAATAACCTTTATCAAATGTGTCATCTTTCTCTTGCTGTAATGCCCCCGCTCAAGGTCCAAATTTGAAATGAAGGCCACTGCCACTGCCTGCCCTTCAAATTTGATCATTGAAGATTCCCAATTAAGAACCCCAATCTTATATTATGAGATATCCTACACAGGGATCTTCCTAAGAATGCCAAGGTGGGACTGGGCCTCTCCTCTACCACTAGAACTAGAAACTTCAATGATGATGAAAATCTTGGATAAGGACTGAGGAGGCTTTGAAATCAAGAATTAGAGGTATCTACAACCACAAGTAATAGAGGTACTACCATTATTAATTGGCATTTACTACTGTTGGTCACACTCAACCCCTGCCACATGTCATGTCAGTCTGTCAGACCATAATCCATTACCATTTAGTAAAAATACCTAATACCAAGTTCCAAACTTCCAAGTCTAAGTCTAGTGGCATTTATGACAACCATTACCAATTTCCCAATTTGTCTTAATGCTTTCAATAGCATGGATGCAAGTGCAAGTTGAAAATTTGTAAGTGCAACCTTGAAAAATTCATTAAATTTCATGCATTAAAGCTCTACCTCCAACCTCCACCATCCGCTGCCCACATTCCAAGTCTAACTCTAAGAGAATGTGCTCACAAGTGACTGCCAGCTCAAATTCTCAATGACAATTGACAAGTGTACTGTGTAATGTAAATTGTAATTTGTGTGTGCCACATAGGATTTAGGCTACAATTGGACCTAGACCTAGTGATGACCATGATAGGAATTTTCAAATGCAACCCTTCTTTTGTCATTTTAAAAATTGTCGAGCCCTTCTTTATTGTCACATGATTTTTATATTTGGAATTTTTTTACGTTCATTTTTTAAAGTCTTCTAAGACAGATTCAAATCCCTTTGATGGGTTGTGATGGCTTCAAATTTGGATCCTAGTACTGAGGATTTAGGTCTGATCTCTGAATCTAACTAGCGGTTATATGTTTGGCAAATGATGATGATGAGTAAAAAATACTTCATAATGAAATTATAAATGGAAAAATTAACATGAGTGAGATACATGTCAAGGAAGTGTATGACAATTGGTATGTCACATGAAGAGTGATGGGGATTATGTAACCCACTAGTATACACTTTGGTAGGTGTAAGATTGTCCATTTCAAGCTTGGAAAGTGGGATCAAGTTATCTTTAGTGGCTAATATGGCAAGATTTATTTGTTTTGATTTATTTAATTAATTTATGAGGTTTATTTATTAAGAGAATTAGGTGACATGGTAATTGAAGACATTCAATTGTGATTAGAGAAGGATGTGGCAGTTGTATATGTTATGTAGGGAATAATGAAAATATAAAAGTTGTCATTTCATTGATAACTGCATTAGAACTATAATGAACTACATCAGATTTGAAACCTCTCCACACATGGTAGTAGAAGATTGAGGAAAAAATAAATTAGTTTTTCTAGTTTTATGTGAAATGAATTTAAGGATACTTTTTTATACAAGATAAATTTGACATAATTAAAAAAATTGTGATTGGTTGTTTAAATAGAATAAAATTGTTTGTGTGTTGGTTAAGTTTTATTAGGGAATGAGCTTAAAAAATTGCATGCAAAAATATTCTTTAAAATCTATTTGAAAATAACAATAAAAAATTAAATAGGCATGGCAAAGAGACTAGTTTTAGATGGATCCTTCTCATTCAGATTACCCAAGTAAACATTTGGTATGTCTTCTCCCTCATGTATGGGGTCCTAACTAGTTTTTTCATAATCAATGCCTCTACAACTTCAAATATGCCTTCTTGGATACCTTGTTAATATCCTCTCACAAGTTAAATTTCCAAGGCTAACTGTGGATAAATGAGGTAGAGATACCCAATCCTCATAGTGTATAGGAGGAAAATCCTAAACATTGCATTATGTAGGTATAGGTGAGCACTTGCACAAAGGAAAACCCCCAACTTGATTATGAGATCAACTATGGGAGCCATTTTGGCAATGGTCTCCCCTCGAGTTTCCCTCCCTTTAGGGTGAAAAGGGTGGGATAAAAGAAATGGTTTATGATGTATTACATCAATGATCCCAAAGTGTTTGTAGATCAGATACATCTAGGGTCACCTTATTGGTTTACACTTGAATCTACACAAATAGATTGGAAATGACCATGGTTTTTTTCTAAGCATACAACTAACCATCATTAATAGAGATGGAAAATAAAGTTACATTTATTTATTTTGAGATAAATAAAAATCATCCCACTCTAAAACTTTACCAAATTTGTGTGTAATTTTTAGGAAACATGGGTCAATCCCTTAGGATAAGACTATGTTAGATGAAGGGATCTAGCCAAAAGGGTTGAAAAATTTCATGAATCCATGTCCGAGTTATTTGGGTCTTTCAAGAAAACCAAAAGAAAACATCTTATGAGCCTTAGATTGCACACAAAATGGACACCGTGGTTGAGTAATCCCTAAATAATCAAGGCAAGAACTAAGGGTAAGCCACTAATAAAAGAAGAACCATGCAAAGTGTGTCAGTTTAGGCTGAAGAATAACACTCTAAACTATTTGAAAACATCTACTCCAAATGTGGCCAACAAATTAAAGATACCAAGGATCATTAATCTTTTCCACCATGGGAAATTGAGGTGATATTCATTCAAATCCTTGGCTAGGAGTATATTATTGAAAGGGAGTTTCATCATACTAGTTCCAATCTCTCCACCATGCTCTAATAGATTTAATTGCACATTAATGAATCATATCTATAAGGACAACCTCAATAATATTCTAATAGGACTCTTTATCATCATTATTTAAATGAAACCTATCCTTAAAATTTGGCTAATAAATCTATGTTCTAAACAATTTGAAGAAAATTTCTTGTATTGTGTGCATTCCTCATTTGAAGATTTCAATTACATCCACCCATGGAACTTCTACAAATTGAAATTAAAAACATGTCTCTAAATTTTTCTCCAAGGTTCAATTTCCCCTCATACTTTTATGATAATTTTACAAATAAAGGACCAAACCACTGATAAAATCCTTAAGGATAACAAGGTTTAGATACCCTTCACCATTCAATGTTTCTCTTTTATAAGGAGATCCTTTAGTATTACAAATGAAAAATAAGAATTTCCATTCCTTTTTCCATTAAATAACCCAAATAATCTACTTGGTACACTGAAAGTACCTTATTAATTAATGTCTAACATATCATCACATCAAGATCCTTTGGGATTTTTTTTTCCAAGATACTTGGTAGAAACCCTTTACATGTTTAGAGATTTCCCAAAGAAAATCTATAAGCAACTTTAGAGGGAACCCAACAAGAGGAATAATAAACATGAGTTGCAATGAGAAATTTAAAACATTTTTTAAATTTATGTGCCATTTAAGGAAGATTAGTGATATAATAAGATAAATTTTTCTCTAATCAATTAATAACGTACTACCATAAATGGGAAGGCGTAGCTTGGATTGCAAAAGATATACCTAAAAATTGAATGATTAGCCTTTTTGAATCCATTTCCATTCAAACTAATTGAAGCAAAGACATTGGGGTAGGAAGGATTGTTTCTAACATTGATTCTTGTTCCATTAAATACTTGACATTGAAGTAGGGTAAAAAGTATCAAGACATTACATAGTACTCTTGACATTGTCCTCATCATTGATAAGGGTGAGAAGGGAATCATCTAAAAATGCCCATTTAATAATTGAGAGGGCTCGTCAGAGAGTAAAGAAATGTCTGTAACCAAATCTTGTGTTTTAGCATTGATTAAAAAACCAAAGCCTTCTGCAATGAGAACATATAATACTGAACCTAACAAGTAATATTTCTCAATTTTGATGTTAAACTAATTTCACGTCAAATCAGCGTGATGCCAACTGTTTGACATTAATGTTATTTTTCTATTATTACCTTTTGACCTTAGTTAAGAATCACAAAAAGAAGCTCTTAAATGCTTCATTTTGAATATAGTTCCGTATTGATGTTGAATAAATCTTTGGTCCAACCAAATCGACATTTAAAACCAATTTGACATTAAATCATTTTTAGCATTGAATAACTTTGTCATTTAAGTTAAAATGGTGCCAAGTTAAACTGATTCCAAATCAAATTAACACTGGTCAACTAATGTCAAATCGAACTGATATCAAATCAAACATATGCCAAATTCTTAATACTAACATTCATTTTATTATTGTCACATTCAAGGGCATTTGTACATGATATCATTAATGAATATTTTAATTATTGTTTTTTTAATCATGAACTATTCTATATCATGACTTTATATGAAATTTAATTAATTAAAATAGATTTAATACTATTTTATATCAAAAATTCAGTCGAATCTGGTTTGAGATCACAAATCCTAGTTCTTAAATTGTCTCTATACAATATTTCTCAGTGTAAATTTTTTCAAGAATAACAACTTAAATACATTATTCCTATCTTATCCATTAAATAACAGAATCAACATCGTTGTATTATAGTTTTTTATTTATTATCCCTATCTTTTATTTACCTCCATTCTCCTATTCAGAGCACAACTAAAAAAATTATTCCAAAGTTCAAAAATAAGAGATATCGTATCCATACGCAATAGAGATTAACCTCTCTAAGAGGACTAAAATATGATGACATATTTCATGAACCGTCCTCTTTTAAATAGTCCATTTTCTCTTCATAAAAGAGTTCTAATCCTCATTTATTTATGAAAACAACGAAGAATATTCGTTCCTCTTTCTTTTCTTTTTTCTTTTAATGTTAATGATTTTTAAAAAAAAAATCTAATCTTATCCACATTTATTCTCTTTTCTAGGTATTAAGACTGGCTATGTTTTCTTAAAAAAGTTCTTCATATTCATGTTGTATGTAATCCACTTTTTCGTTACTTAGATATTACCTCATTGACTTGATCTCATTCTTAAATATTAACCAAACGTATCTTTATAAATATTCTCTTCCGTCTTTCCTTCGATTGCAAGTTTTCATATTTGTCTCTATGCATCTTTATCTTATGTGCCTGTGGATATTTTGCCACTTTGAAATTCATACCTTTAAAACATATAAGTGACAACTGTCCATGATGGCTAATGTGTCACAAAGAATCGGATGGATATCATACAAATCCTAATCAATTTATCTCATCATCAATATATAAATATAATTGGATGAGAATAAAAATTTATTTTTCTTATATACAAACCAAAAACATTACTATACTTATATATATATATAATATTTATTAATCATATTTCCAATAATAATTTCATGAATATAATAAAATCTCAATCATATAATCTCAATAAATATTTAAAAGGTCCATAAACATGGATTTGAACAAAAATAAAATTAAATAAAATATTATAAAAACAAAAAAAAAAATAAAAAAAAAATCATCACCAAAAAAAAAAAAAACCCAAATAATAATTAGGTTTTATTATCTTTTATTCAGATTTATACATTGAAGTTCAACTATGTCTCGATGCAAACTATTTAGATATATCTAACTACAATGGGTGAAGATGGTGTAGTCTCACCAGTAGAGGTGAGTATTATCTCCATGGAGTAAAAAGATAAGTATCGGGTGAGTACCTTGAAAGATAGTGCCAAGATGGGGTACTAAACAACATTGCTAAAATTACTTAATGAAGACATGAATTTGACATATGCTGGATGTATACATTTAATTTTAAATAAGTGAAAGTTATGATAGGTGATTTCTTTATTGGAGACTGATTTCCACATGCTCAAATAGAACAAGATGTCCAATTAATACTAAATTGAAGTTGGTGGCTTATTGAATCAATATGCGTTTATTTTTTTGTGATCCTGTTCCAAAACAAATGTCCAAATAGTGACATGATTTTTTTTTTTTTTTCGATCTTCTTCCAAACTAAATGTCCAAATAATAAGATGAGAAATGAAATTTTCATATGATTGATTAGGAATATTGAAATAAATTGTTATTTAATTACGAAACAAATTTATTCGATAACATTATTAATGTTATATATTGAATTAAATTAAATAAATAATTTTTCAATATTTTGATGAAATTGAAATTCGATATAATAATTTATAAAATAAATAAATTTATAAAACATTTCTATACATAATATGGAGAAGAAATGGGTAATAATAGATATTGAAGATATACCTATAACTCTCAAATTTATTTATGATCGTATCTTTTAGAATGAATATTTAGGATATACTCAAAAAGTTACATAAAGTTATGATTATATAGAAAATTAAACAGTCGCCAAGTATATTATCTTTCTTACCCAAGTATTTCTAAAAACATTTAAATTAATAAGAAGTCTTAACATAAAAAGAAGGAACTAAGTTTGATACCTAAATCAAGAGAAGATAAAATTTAAATATTTAAGTCTATCAAAATGAAGGTGCAAATAAGTCACAAGATACAACTTACAATTATTATAAATTCAATGAAATATGAAAGTGATACAATTATAAGTACAAACAGTAATCACAATTACTTTATATAATTCAAAGGATGAATTAACATGACTTGATTAATGAGTAGATGATCACCCCATATTTTGATTTGAAAATCCACAATCTTCTTATAATTCTTTATAATTATGACACATTTTTTAAAGCATGTTTTTTTACTATGAAATAATATGCCATAAAAAAATTTCTTTATCATTTGCTAATTTCATTTCTTAATTGAAATATTTTATACCTTATGTATATTAATGTTTTCAATTAAAATTCATCCCAAACACATGGACATAGATGAAATTAAGTGAGTTTTATTTCCCTCCATATTTGGTACTAATAATGTTCGGAAGAATTTTTTTTTTTTGGGGACAACTTGCTAATTGATAAATGCATCCAAATAGTGGATAGGTGGAAATTCCATTTTTTATCAAGGCAAAAATTGGAAGGAACGTGGGGGAATCCATTTATCCATCACATGTAAATATTTCATTTTTATACATTATATCTACATTTTCCATACTTATACTTATGATGTCTACATGTATATTTTTATATGTTTTCATGATTTATATCACATTGATATTGTGTCTTTCTTTCTTTACTATAATTTATGTTATGTTTGTATTTTTTATTCATTAATTATCATGATACATTATGATAGTCATTTTTATATGCCTCATACCCTCATCCCGTTAATCTATCTCACATATACATATACATATGTGTGTAAGAGAGAGGAACATAAAAAATACTGACATAATGTATTATGGTAATCAATACATAAAACACACACACACATACACACACGATTCTCATTTTCTTTTTATATTGTTTATCATGTTAAATGTGTTTATACCTTTATATGATTATGCCATATAATTTTATAATGCTTTTACATAGATGATTTGATTTCCATACATCTACGAAGTTCTTTATTATGACTTCATTATTTATTTGTCACATGTCCTTCCTTAAATTTGAGTTTTTTACATCTTCCTTATGTCTTTCCTTATGAAAGATGTGATTACTTTTTCCTTACATTCCTCCATGTTGATAATGTGATTTCATTGCATGATGTGTTTTCCATACATGTAAAATTTTTAATGCCTAGTATGAGCTTTCATATTCATATTCATTTCTCTATATATTTAGTATGCATATTGTTATGAGATCGAATAACTATTTCTAGATGATCCTAATATTACAACATATATTCATAGATTCATAATTACTTCATGTTTTTGAAGTGATTTCATTGCATGATGTGTTTTCCATACATGAAAAAAAAATTAAATCTCTAGTATGAGCTTTCATATTCATATACATTTCTTTATATATGTAGTATGCATATTGTTATGGGATTGATTAACTATTTCTATATGATCCTAATGTTCCATCATCTATTCATAGATTATTAGTGACTTGATGACTCATTTTTAGGGTGTGCAGGCCCATCACTTGATGGCATATAAGGTTCTTATTCCACCTTACCTAGCTACATCCTTTGATGGTATGATAGACAAAAGAGACATTAGATGCACAATGAGGACAAATGAGATATATTATTGTAACTTAAATTCATATAAATCTTTTATTATTTTCCACTAATAATTTTTGTGTGCAGGAAAGTCAAATTTATAATTTAAAAATATATTGCATGTATTGATATAATACTATAATACAACATGCATATATTCATACATAAAATGAGTGTAAGTATCACACTTTAACATCACATAGACCAATGGCGATAAGTTTAATACAAAATTTGTTTATAAAAAATAATTTTTTAGCAAGAACTGATGAAAATACAATAAAAAATTAAATAGAAGGTAACATCAAAGACTAATAGCAACTGAACAATTGGAGTAATCCAAAGCAAGAGAGGAGGAGGTGCCAAGTTGTCTAGCTTATTTCCATAGGCCTCCAACTATGTCCAATAAGTTGGTAATCCATATAAAGTATTAGATCACACTCATCTTTATCCTTATACTATTATTTATCCTCTTCAACCTCTTACCTTGAGTGTGAAATAGCCAATGAAAGCCTAGGGAACTTCCCTTATGGAGGTACAAATCACTCTTTTTATCAAATATAGTAGGACTAACTAACACAACGGGAAAATGCCACTGATGGGATCCATTTTAGTTTATACTATGAGAGGGAACTATTTTTTTAGCCATAGTTAATTCGAGGTGATTTTCAATAAGGAGAGTTAGGAAAAACACAAATAATAATACATAGGGAACACACCTAGTGATCTAGAAGAGTTTGGAGGTGTTCCACCTTATGAAAAAATTTCTCAACTTTCACTAGAATATGAATCATGAAAGTAGAAATAACATTAACTTTATTAGTAATATATAAATAGTCTTCAAGAGAATTATGCAAACATAAAACATCATTTCTTATTTTATATATGAGAAAAAGAATCTAATCTCAAAACATATGCCAAATTTGTGTAACTTTTCATGGACAATGACTGAGTCCTCTAAGAGTGCCATATTCTTGGTCAATATTTCTATATGGAAGGGCTTAAAAGGGCATGATTCCATAACCATAATGACTAGGAATGTTTGCATAACTAAAACACATTCTTGACCATTTATGGGTGGTTACAAATTTAACAAAAAGGATGATACAAACCCATGTGAACTAACTAGGTGCCACTAGGAATTCCATTGTGTAAAATACAATATATGAAGTTATCTTATTTTAGACCAATGATGGCTTCCTATATCCATTAAAACCTTATTTTACATACATATTAAATATAATTTAATCTTTAATTGACATTTAGAACATCAAATTGGATGTGCTAAGAGGATAGAATTTGATAACCTAACCATGGTCAATACTAGATAAAAAGTGTCTACACATGCCATTTATAATCAATCCACCACTTAGACAAAGATTGAATACCAATTTTGTGATGGTGCACATCAAATAGATAGCAATATTTTTTCAAGATGGATTATTGGTTAGAGACCTACACATTGAATTTAGCACTAAAATCATCACTTTATTTTTTATAAAAGATTTTAGAAATGACCTTGATTCCTTTTCTATAAAGTTAGAATTTATTTATCCATTTAACAAGATCAAAATTCACTTCATAAAAATGTAGCACATGAGATAACCATAAGGAGTGGAAGTTTTGAGTGACCCCAGACCTAAAACCATATTTTTCCCATCTAATTTATTTTTTTAATAAATTCCTAGGCCTTCCAAATACTGTTAGAAATAAATGTGCCCTTAATAGTCATCAACACCAAGGTGACTAGAGGGGTCTAACTATTTAACCCATTTTAGACTTGTCTTGATTGATGTAGTTATAAAGTAATATTTTACATGATTTTTCTCCTTCCAAGGCTCAAATGATCCACTTTTAACATATGGAATTGCCTTGGTTTTTTGTGTCAATAATATGAAGACCATCAAAGGATCTTGGTTTGCAACAAATATCCAAAGCAAATTAGTGGAAACCTTTGGTGCCTTTAGAATTGGCCAATAAAAATTACCTCAAAATCATTTCAATATTTTCATACGTGGCTTTGTAGGCAGCCCAAAAAGAAGAGCAATAAATATTCATAGCAACCAACATTTCATAAATATTTTATTCTTTCATGTAGAAGAAAGGGGTTTCAAAATCTAAAATCCAATGTTTTTATCAACCCATTAAACCACTTATCCTCATAGGTCTGAAGGAATGGCTTGGAAGTCAAAAGGGATGCCCAAAAAATTGAATTATTCTCCTCGTTCAATCTAGATACACTTATAGTATAGAATCCATTGAGGTATGTGGGAGATAGATTGCATATAGAATTGAGTTTATTCCTTTCAGTGAAAGACATTGAAGCTAAACCAAATATATCTAAAAATTCCATACCATTAGAAAATAAAAGTTCTTATTCAATAATGGTAAGGAAGGAATCATCATCAAAGTTAACATTAACCATTTTATTACTTGAGTGGTGAATAAATATTCACTTAATAAAACTTATGGAAGTACAATCAACCATAATATGATTGAACTTTTCAGCATCCAAGACATAAATGGAAGGGATAAGAGGATATCCCTAATGAATAGAGAAAAGGGAGGCATAATTTTTTCGATTGAATACCATTAATGGTGATACATGTTTCAATGTATTGAAAAATTATTTTAATAGTTATAATAAAACTATAACCAAAACCTAAAGTGTGAAGCATGTCTAGAATGAAAGGCCACTCAATTCTATCATAGGCCTTTTCAAAGTCTATTTTAATAAATAAGGAATTTTGTTGAGATTTCATGACCCATTCCATTTTTTTTGAAATAATAAATCTATTTTCAAGAATGTATATGTTATAGATAAACCTAGTTTTTTCAATCTGAATGATGAAGGGTAACAAATCCCTAAATCGAAGAGTAAGAGCCTTAGAAATGATCTTCTATGATACATTGAGAAGGGTAATGAGTCTCCAATTAGTAATGAGCACATGATATTGTGATTTGGTAATAAAATATATATTTCCTTGGTTAATCCACTTACTAAGAGAATGAATTTGAGTGGATTATTAATACACCCAATAAAGATCATGCCCAAAAATGTCCCATAGTTCTTGATAAAACTCATATGGAAATCCATCAATACTAAGAGTTTTGATAGACATTTTCATGATAACATATTTAATATTTTTAATTTAAAGTGGTCTATCATATATCACTCTTCAAGCTTCAGTGATCCTTCAATGCACTACTTGAATGCACCAAGACATAACATGTACTTTCTATGGGGATGAGGATTGATCATCAAAGGGTTTTTGATATTGACAACAAAAGGCTTTCAAGATATCAAAAATATGAGTATGGTATAATCCAGATTACTTGATGGCTTTGATGTGGTCATATGTGTGTATGGAGTGAAGAAAATAAAATAATGTTGTTGAAGTTTTGTCTCCAATATTCAACCAATGTATCCTTGCACTAATTGTACCTTCCACAACTTGATGTTAATCTTTAGTCTTGAGTTGTCCTCCATATGAAAAATTCCAATTATAACTCCTTGTTGAAGGTAGATAAATTAAATTGCTATAAAATTTGGATGAATTTCCATTTTGATTCCTTATGAACAATCTAATAGAAAATAACTACTTGTCTACCATGGATGAAAATAAAATAAGTTTTTTTGACTTATGAAAATTTCCCATCACTTTTCCATCAAAGATATCCATGAGGGTAGATTTTTTAATTCTATATTTTAATGATCTGTCTCTTATTCCAAGAATTATAAAGATGGGTAACATTAAAATAAAACATTACCTTAGAGATCCTTGATGGGATGGGAATCACTTAACTTCAGACTTGATAGGAAGGCGATAATGTCATAGTGGGACACACTTGAGGATCTATAACTATATAGGATCGAAAGCATGAAGGTGAACACATATGGAGTACTGAAATCATGGACACATGATTAGAAGAAACTCATAATTTGAAAAAGCATTTAAATGAAATAACATTCTTAGTTGGTTAGCCAAATGTACATATCAAGGTTCATTATATAGGTGGCAGATAAACATGTCATCACCTCCTCATTAATGTAGGATTATCTTCCTCAATTACCATTATTAAACACCTAAGTAAAACCTAAGTAAACTAACAAGACTGGATAGGTAAAATAACATATTAGGAAAATACCTACACCAACACCCACCCTAAGTGTAGCTTATGTGGTTAGAAGAATTGTGTCCCAAAAATGAGGCATGATGAGGTACCCAAGTACATGGAAAATAGATAAATAATAAATAACTATAGAATATGTTGAAGATACCTATAATAAAACTCATAAAATGATGAAGGTCAATGATGAGATATTAAATATGAAGATAGAATAAGTTCCATCTACATCAAAAAATATTTGTTCCCCTTGACAATGGAAGAACATGATGTGTGTACTGAAAGTCTACCAATTCAATAATGGAAGATAAAAGAAATAGTATGAAGATTTCTAAACATGGTCTGAATCTAAAATGTGGCATAGGTATGAAAATGTTGTGCAAAATAAATGAATGTAATGCCATTAAATTGTACTAGTCAAAATAATGGCATGGGACATTCATCGAATAAATGTCCATGAGAAGTGTGGATCATGGCTTAAAAACTCTTACATGTATTTAAATAAGAGACTATAGATGAAACACGCTGATATGTAAAATGAATATCCATAAGAAGATATGCTTCATCAATGTTATCAATAAATATAATCACACTATCAATAAAGATGAGATGATCCTCTAAAGAAAAAATCTATGATGATTATAGAAGATCAACATTCTATAGTTCAACTAATGTAGATTATTCAAAAGGAAAAATAAGGTTTGGTAGAAACTCATCCACTAGTGGTGGCACAATAGAAGGAAGAGTACTATCCATCTAAAATGTGTCATCATAAAAAATATAAGTAGGAGGAAAGAGTAAAATAGTCTCCAAAGTGAAAATATGAAGAGGAAGAGTGATATAAATCTTGGTAATATCTACAAATAGATTTTGAAGGTTTCTCCAAATAGTAGAGGGACACTCTGTGTGCTCTACATGGTGGTATAGATCTTATGAAACATGCATCAAAAAGTGACTAGAGACATAGTCACAAGAATTAACCTAGTTATTATATTGACTTGGGTTAGTGGGAGTATGAATCTTTCCATATATAAATGGAATAAGGTATTTCTCCATGAGTAAGTGTTCCATGTACATCCACCATGAAGCATGGTTTTTATTTCCAAGAAGAACCACTAGAGTAGAATCATCTATCCTCATCTAATATCTCTTAAGGTGAGTCCAAATGACCATAAGTAACCATGCACGCTCAATGTGGTGGGCATAAAAATCAACCAAAAATAGGTCCAACTGAGAAATCTATGCAACATTCATTGAATCCACCCTAAAATTACATATATTGGCACTTTATATTTGAGTGCGTACATAATCAACACATTTTAGTGTATATACAATCAATACATATATATAAGCAACATAAATATACAAAAGAGAAGAAGAAATGTAACCACCCTAATACTATATAGAATCAATTTTACAAATATAGAGAATAATATAAATGTGTAGAGCTTGAAAAAACTCACACTTTAAAAACAATTGCACCTAAAAGGAGCTATAGGTTGAAATTTATATGATTTTAAAATTCTTGAAAATAAATAACCTTGAAAAATTAATATTTAGAGATTACAATATTTTTGACTCATATTTTCATGGAAATGTTATCCCACCTTTGGTTAGTTGTGACCAAGGGCTAAACTCCCATATGACTAGGGGATAAGGATGAGGATGTGTGTTACACCCTCATTGATTGATTTGATTGTTGTGGGAGTGATGTCACCAAAAAATGCCTCTTTTCTTCCAATTAATACTACCACAATAGATGAGATTAAATTTTATTGTTTTACGATAATGTGGCCATGCACATGCATGAAGAGATGTGCGGTAATGAGGACTAGAGGGCACATAGGTGAAAATATAGAGGATGTATAGATAAACACATCAATGTGTAGGTGCAAGGATGTATGAATGTGTATGAGGTTCACTCAAATGGAGGGCACATTGGCATAGATCTAGAGGAAACATAGATGGACACACCAACATGGGATTGTATATGAGGCAAGTTGAGTTAAAGAGTAAATGAAGATGGATTCGAAGGATGCATAGATAAACATGTCAGTGTACGGATGTGTGGACACATGTGTTTGAAGATGAGTGGATGTGTGAAGATGTAGAGATTTAGGGTTAGGACCTAGGGAAAATATTTGATTTTGTAGAAGTCATCCAAAATGATCACAAATGGTGAAATAACTAGTAATGAAAACCCTAGATCCTAAAAAATGTGTATAGTTTCCTATAAAACCAACAAATACCCACTTTGTATTTTGGAAAACTTAGAAAAACCCATAAATATTTATTAACTTCAAGTAACAGATTGTATAAAATATGTATATTTAATAAAATTACCTTCAAACCCTTAAAAAATGGTTTAAAATCACTGTCATGAAATTATGTCATATATACATCAAGTCATAGGTTTTTGGCACCTTTTGAATCCAAAAACATTGTTCAATTTTTATTTGGATATCCTGGTAGTATAGATATACATGAAGTTTTTAGAATCTCCACTAAACCCTTGAAAAACTAAAACCAATGAAAAATATCGAATGGGCTAGAATGCAAGATCTCATATTAGAGGTTATAGCATTCAATTAGTAGAAAAGATATGATACCATGTCAGAGTGGGTCACAATTGAGGATTGATAAATATATAGGATCAAATGCATGAACATGTATAGAGTAGTGAAATCATGAATATATGAGAGAAATAAACTCACAATGTGTAAAAACATTCAAATATAATAGCATTCCTGCTTTGTTAACCAAGCACACATAGGAAAATTAGTTATATAGGTGGAATATAGAGATATACTCACATCCTCTTGAATGTGGGATTATCTTTCCCAATGACATTTATTAACTAAGTGACACATAAGCAAGTTAACTAGATCATCTAGGTAAAACCACAAAATAAGGAAAAAAAAAACTAACAGAATAAAAATAAATGCATCTACAATGACAAAAACTTGGTAGTCAAAATTATTAGAAATGTTAAAGATAATTTGCTAAATAAACATGGATATATCAAGTCATTTAGCAATCCATGACCGCCTTATCAAATATTAAATCATGAGAACCATAGTGAGGTGACAATGAATTGGTGATCATATTTAGGGTCAATGATAATGACTTTATTGTGCATTTAAAACAATGACTCTCTTTCATCAAAACACCAAAAAATGGGGAGTAATTCCTTCTTGTCTTCACATGATTCAATCATGTTAAAAACACCACATAGGATCCAATTAGTGTCATGTAGGAAATTGGCGAACTACTTTAAAAGTATGCCTTCCCCACTATGTCATTAGATGCATAAATATTTGTAATACTAAGAATATGGTCATAGAAATTAAAAAAGGTATGGACACAACCATATGAGTAAGATATGATGGTCAATTTCTAATTTGGGATAAAGTGAAGGATAAATTATAGTGATAACTCCCCCACATCCCATCTCATATTTGGGCATATTAAAAATGGAACTTGGCCATACCATTCTGACCATTGTGGTGATGGTTTACATTCATAGAGGTAGATTGATTTATGTTCAAACACTATTGGTTTACTGCTCACACCCAAGTTAATCAAATTTCAATAAGGATGCAATGGTTTAGATTCCACTAGATGGTTGGATGTTATTAAAAAGATGAACATAGTTTAAAGATTTTCATATACTAGTAGTGCCACTAGCTGAGTTATGGGAAGTAATTACTTGGATATCATTGAAGAACCCCTATGGGTTTGGCCACAGTGGTCAGGGCCTTGTCTACCTAGCAAAAAAGCCGCATGATTTTCTTGTCATAAACTTTAATCAATCCATATGTGGATGTTAGATAATTTTTTCCACCTTCAAAATGGTTTTGGGAGGAGGAACGGGCTTGGAGCTACCCATAGCCATGAATTATAAAATTTTATACTTTGTTGTTTGATATTAGAAACAATTATTTGGGTAGGCTTATATAAATTACACATTGTATAGTAGTTTTCCACTGACTTGGATGTCAATAGCTAGCTTAAGATCCTTCGACTAGTCTATTTCTATGCATATGTGTTTATGCATCTAGACCATGTTGAATTTTTTAGATTTGAACCATAGTAAAAATCCTAAAGGCTTAGCCAACTGACGCAAATAATATTACAAATGTAAGAGAATGCCATGTAATTAAACCTAGATAGGGATTTTGAGTTTGGCATGTTTGGAGATGATGAAGTATCAAGTCCAATGAGACAACACAATTAGTGTGTTTCAAATGAACCAAGGCCCATGAGCCACAATAACACAAAAGTGGTCTTGGTTATTAAACTTTTTATAAAAAATATTTGTTTGGTTTTGAATGCCCTCAAGCTTAACACCATGAGGGTTTGTCTAATTGCATGAGTGTAAAAATTGCTTCCCAAAGTCTTCCACATGGAATGTCATTTTTGAATTTATAAGGCTCATAATTTTCAATGTAAAAGATAAAAAGTATTCACATCATATTTATTAGATCCTTTATATGTTTCACTTTTAAATTCACACCCATGCTAATTAATTTACAACTAAGCACACATCGTAAAGTGGAACGAAATGTGATTTCCTAAAATGGTATAATGGAATTTATTTTACTCCTATTTATGTTTTTTTTTATATTTGTCTATGTATATATACTCAATATATATCAAGCAATATTGGTATTATAGTTAACATTTGAAGTCGAAATCGCTCTTTTTCACTCCTTAAGGTAACCTTTGTTCTAAATTTATAACTTTGTGGTCCCTTACATAGTCTATATTGTATGTTCTTTTCAAACCTTTTCTCTCTCCTCCTTAATTTGATGTGTCGATCTGTTTTATGATTTTTTTTTTATTCTAATAGTTGGAAGTTAACACACATGTCAATATTACTAGATCTAAATTCAAAGTCACTTTTAATTACAAAAGTGTCATTAATCATTTTGACATAAAATAATTATCAATTAAAAATATAACATTGAGCATATTCTTGTTGGATTAGAGGAACATTTTTTAATTCTAAGTTCCTAGTGATTTAATTGTTATGCTATATGGAGTTTGACTGCGAAAAGACATGTTTGGAAACACTAGTCACACAAATCCTTATATACGCCCCTAATCTAGTTTCTTTAAAAATTCATGGAAATGGTTGAACTATTGCATGTACACAACATATGTAGTAGGCAAATTGAAGGAAGAGAAGCGAAGAGAAGAATCAAATAATTGAACTTAGAAATTCATATTTTGATTGCAAACAATTTATCATGATTGAAATTTTATGCTCATAGCATATATCTTAATTGAAGTATATGGTAGTAGAAACCTTCTTTAACCAGATCAAAATTTATTGATGACAATAATCTTTATTTCAAAATTTCAAATTCAAATTTCAACGATAGATCTTCTACAACATTTTACATTAAAATTATAATTTTTTAATCCATATATGTTTATGTTTTTGTTATTCAATTTATTAATTTAAACAATATTATTGTATTATATTTAAATTTTAATGCTTAGTTCAATCTAATTCTTTTATTTAGAATGAACTTAAAAATAATAATATAATTACTTATATATATATGAGATCAGCGTGAGTCACTCAAATGGTTCATCATCACAGTTAATTTATTGTTTTCTAAATTTTGTAGAAGAAATTCAAATTAGTGTTTAAAATACAGCCAAAGTCGCAATTGCTGGGGAATTTGGATTCCACATAAACGTGATGCTTTTGAATGGTTAATTTCCACATTATTTTATTTAATGAAAACAAAAGACGTCGTTTTAAACACCGTTCCCTACGAGGCGTTTTGTCTGGTCAACCAAAATGACAGAGTATCCTTCCAAGTGGCTACGAACAAGGAAAAGATTCGCTCATAGAGTAGGTCAAACGACACGTACAAGGACTAACTAGCAGAACCTATTATCATACACTCATATATGTATATGTGGAAATGGTGACGAAAATCTGCAAATATGCTGCCATGGTGCGGAGAATTTCGTACAACGAAACTTGGAGGTATATGACAATCGCCTGTATCTCACGAGAAGGCTTCATCCTATTTACGATGAGCTTGGAACGTTGTCCACTACAAAAGTCGGTTAGTATTAAATTTGCATGGTGTGTTTTGATTGCAATTTCTAGTAGTAGCAGAATTGAGATAAATTGAGAGGGACGTTATTCATGCAATTTATAAGTTACCCGTGGAGCTGAAAATGGCCGGAGGTTAACTCTATTTATTCCGCAGAGATTCAATCCGGCCATGTCCAGTTCTACAGGTAACTCTATAACTACATAAATAGCATAGAGCTCACAATTAATCCCATTTCTATGACAACCAGACACTCCAATAAAAAACACACCCTGAAAATTCAATACTAACCAACGATTCGGCTCATCGTAATTAGGATCAGCCTTCTGATGGGATAAGGTCCCTAATCCTGCCAAAAGTCCAACCGATTTAAGCTATAAGAAAGCAAACTTATGGGAGATATTAAGATACCTTAATATGATAACTCCGGTAGAAATAGAAACAGAGATTTTTTTAATAGAAGTGAAATAAAATTAATTTTAGTGTTTCATAAAGGAACTTTAAATGATTATACAAACAATGGTGGTTTTTAATTTTGGTTGTCTCTATAGGTTTATGCTTCTGCGTATCATTCTTCTTGAACAATCTTTGTGGTGTTTCTCGTGGACCCAGTAATTGCAAATAAGTAGGATTTTTCGACTTCTCTCTTAATTGAAGAACCATCGTTAAGATATTAACTTCACCCTCACGGAACGTCTATGTTGAGTGAGAATGTTTACCTCCAATCACAGCCCAAATTTGATGGTCTGCCCTTCCTGCTATGATTTTTTAAAAATCATCGTTATTTATTTAATATTGGTTTTTAAATATTAATATAATTTAATAGTTTTTTAAAATTTTAAAACAATTTAACAATTTTTTAAACGTAAATATAATTTGTAGTAGAAGAAGGAAATTAAAAAATATATATAATTACTATGATTTTTTATACTTTATGATAGTTTGATTAAACTTATACCTTATATGTAATATAGTCTTCTAAATAAATTGATTATATTTTATAGCTTCAAAACATAAATACAATCATACGACCATCAAATTTAGACCATACTATTAATCTATACATTTATATTTTCAAAACCATAAAGTGGAGAAATCGTACTAGACAAAAAATCAACATAATTACAAAGTAAAAAAAAAAAAAAATGTGTAGAAAAGGAATATGATTTATGAAAAAGTTATGGGGTCCAACCTCTCTTAAAGGTGGTTACTCTGTTATTTTTATTTTTTTATTTCTTTTAAAATGAAAGGGTAAACACTATATGATGAGTAATTACATTAAGGAGGTGAAATGTAAATACTTATAAAGTGAAATAAGTGTCTTACTAATCATTTGGAGAAAGGGAAGGAAATAAAAAGAAATATTTCTTAGAAAGATGTTAGACATTTTAACCAAATTTTACATAAAGTAAATAATAAACTGTATCTAAAAATATTTTAACACATCTCATGTTGACCATCTATTCTCTAGTCATTTTCAGTTAGTCATTGCATTCAATATGTTCAACTAACCTTCATTGCATTTAATTTAAATCAACTCATTCCTTATGTGAAATTTCTTTGTGTTTTGAAACACATTTTGGACATTTTATCAAAATCTATAATTATTTAAATAAATGAAGCTAAAATTAAATTAAAAAATATATAGATTCATATAAATCAACTTTTTGATTAATAAATGGATAGCCCCCTATATGAAGGTTAAGGGTGCTTGTTGGTAGATTCTAGCCTAAAACATGTAGTTAGACAACTTTTTTGAGTGTGTAAGAAGATTTCTAAAAGTATTGATTCATCTTTTAAGAGGCCATAGGAACTTGTAACTAGACTTTTTAACTTTGTAAAAAGATCACAAGGGTGGGCTTACTTGTGCAAGTAAAGCCACATGTCCTTGTAAGGAAAAGTATGATCCTTGTATGAAAAACAAATACATTTATAATCCCTTTCATTAATAAATTTAGGAAAAAATATTTTGACGATAAATTATTTTTATTTGCCAACTCTTTTACCCATTTTAAAGGGTTTTCATTCATGGTAGGGGTTTGTTTGAAAAGAGAAAATCAAAGAGGACATTGAAGGAGACTCTTGGGGTTTCATCTCTTAAAATTTCTTATAATAAGTTATTTTGTTTATGCACATACATAGACATATATTAATATTAATATTAATATTAATATTATAGAGTTATTATTTTGTATTCTTGGAATATTTGAATATTTGAGGTTGAATTACATTAACTTTTAGTGAGTCTCTCTATATGTGTGTGTGTGTGTGGGGGGGATGGGGGGGGGGGGGAGGGGGGGGGGACGGGGCGGGGAGGGTGTAAAAAGAAATTTAAAATATATTAAAAATATTAAACAAATAATAAATATATATGAATTTACATGTAAGAAGGAAGTTAAGAATTAAAAAAACATAATATAATAAATTAATATATAAAAGTTGTAGGCCTTTTCTAAGGCTTGTAGTTTGTATGTTGTGTATGATTTATATAAAAAAAGATAATGTGGCGGGGGGGGGGGGGGGGTGGGAGACACCAATACCCACATTGTTATATAAGAATAGGGAGGGGAAAGGGTATCTCAAACCTCCACCTGCTCTTTAAGTGTCAAGGGTGACACTACAAGACTGCATAAGGTCACATCCCTACCGTTACTTAGCATTTAATGGGTGGGGTTTGACCGCCCATTAACCTATTCTTAGGATATTTGGTTTTATAAAATTTACATCTCAAAGTACGTGTATATGCATATATATACACATAAGAATAATTTAACACATACATATGGAACTAGAAAAGTATCTATCTTATCTTAAATTTTAAAGTTATACTTATGTGTGTGTATATGCATATATACTTACCTAGAGATAAACATGTATTCACACCTTGAAATTATAATAATAGCACTGATAAGTGTAATTTAAAAATGAAAAAGTTTCAATCTCAATGTTTCTTTATATATTTAAATGAGATAAATTACCTTTATTCAAGAATGAATATATACATTACATATAGATAATTTGGTATCCCTCTCCTACCTAAAAATAATTTTAGTTTCCTCTATATCATTGGAATAATATTTGAGTTCTATAAAATATTATTGCAACTTAAATTATTTACCTTTACATAAATGAACACTTTTCTATTTTTTGAAGTGATTTGCCTTGGAGGTCACCTTGATTAAACTAAACTTAGTCAAACTAAACCCTAATTTGATCACAAAAATAATAATCACCCATGTCATCAGTTCAAATAAGTCATTTAAAAATAAATTCCTTAATTTTTAAAAATGGTTTTCATATTCAACTAAATTAATTAAGGAAATAAGTTTTAAATGTTACCATCAAACAAATAATTTTTACTACATTACTAACCCTTATCAACATAATAAAACCCAATTAAAATTGAGTGAAATAAATACATAATGTCAATATTTCATAGATTTGAAATGAGTAATGAGTTTAAAATGAATGTAAAATGTCATTATAATAATTAAATATCTTTTTCTCCCAACAATTACAATTAAATTGAGCCTATCGTGGAGGATTTTTTTCATAAGTATATTTTAGTATCTTTCTATGTTCATAAAGTCAGTTTAGATTCCCATTAAATTAAATACATTAAGATAAAATTTATCAAATCTTATATTAGAAACTTATTTAAAATGGATAAAATTATTAGTTTGAAAAATAAATAATTTTATTATTAAATATTTAAATTAGAGCTAGATGGATTTTAAATTAGTTTTGAAAGTAAAAATTTATAAGAAAAATTCACTCTACCAAAACCATTTCACAATGATAGGTTAATTTCCTTATTACCCTAGAATAAAAAAACATATTAAGCATAAAATAAAAATATCATAAAATTTTATTTCCTTTTATGTAAATAAATTTAAGGTCATTGCCTAATGCAATTTATAAACTTAAAAGTATAGTAAAAATAATGTTTTAAAACTGTCATTTTGTCACCTTTACTAATTAGTCCTCCTTACCTAGATAAAATGTATAGGTAACATCTTAAATGTAAGGAAAATTCATTAAATTTTATCTAATAGCCTTCTCTAGTAATTATTTTAAATGTCATTTCTACATCCTTTCTCTTAGTCAAGAATAGATGCACTAGGGCTAGTGTTTTAAATCTTTGATGAATGTTTTTGCTATTGGATATTATTAAAACTAGTCAATGACTAGTCTACACTTTTTATAGTCTAAGAAATATTTGAAAAACCCTAGTCTAAATTTAGGACCATAAACATATGTATTTTGGATATTGGTTTATTAGCTTTTTTTTAGCCCTAAGGAGACTATTGGTGAATAGTAGTGTAGGGAAAACTCTTTTTGTCTTATACCAGACTGAGGTAGTCTAGTGAACCTTACTCTACATACTATAGTGTCTCATATTAACCTTTGATATCATCTAACTACATATGGGCTAGTTAATGGTTGTAGTGTTACTGACAAGGGTATATGTGTAAACCATGGTTATAAGGCTAAGTGGTGAATGATGATAGCCTTAAAAATATAACTAACACTCATTTTTTAACTTGTGAACTATACCCAACATTAATGTTTTATATGAAGGTGGTCAAATTCAGATATGTATGCAACTAAAAATGGGTGGAGGCACTAATCACTAATATTTAGGGAATTTTTCTTAGGATGATCTCTAGTCATTAACCATAGGATGTCCTTCCTTATGGTTTAAGTATTATTTCCTATTTTCTAACTCATTACAATGTAAATATGAATATCATATGTGACTTTAATTATTTATTTATGTGGTGACAAAAGTTTTATATGTAATGAATGATCTTTAAAACTTGAATTTATCTGATTCAACATTTTTTCTTCAGAAAATATGCTCTCAAGAGATAGACCTTCTTTGAGTATTGTGAGATTAGAGTTTTTAAGACTTCTAAATTAATTTAGGTCAAAGGAATTTAGCTTCCTTTATCGTATATTTTGACACTCATATGTACCCTTGTCAAACACTATTTTTATGTTAACAGAATGAACTTAGTATGTTGAAATGTCTTGTGCTAAGGTTTGTTGAGAGTAATGGTTTTGTTTTAGGCACATTCTTATTTAAATCTTATATAAGCCTATTCATTTTTAAATATTTATTTATGATTCTATTTACTTAGACTTCCAATCCATTTCATTAATGATGTATTAAGAAATAAAATCTTTACATGTTCAAGTGGAAAACAACATCTAAACCTGATTTTAAGGAGTGGATATGTAGGTTGCCCAAAATGTATAGGAACTCTTTTTTAGATCTTGAGCTAGTTTATGGTGTTCATATTGTATTTTTTTGACTTAATTGAAAATTCTTATAAGGGAATTTTTTATTAAATATTATTAAATCATCCTTGTTGGAACTTGTGTCCTTATATTGATATACCTCAGTTATTGAAATTGAATAAATGATCATTATAGGATTATTGCCTTGAAAAATAAACATAGTACCGCGTTTAAGTTTAAAAAACAAAAAAACAAAAAACAAAAAACAAAAAAATGAAATTAATTATTTTAAGTCCTATAAATTTCACAAAGAAAATAGAGGCTCAGTTCTTAAAGGATTAATTAACTAATTAAATTAGCTTCCCCTTTCTAGAATTATTTCTTTCTTTTACATGTCTTGTTATGGATAACATAACAAAATAAATTAGTTAAACATATAAATAATTATTTGTGTCACACATCTTGTTTTAATGTTGAATGTTTGGGAATAATGGCTATGAATTTAGGCATTACTAAAATTTGTAAATAAAAAAATATCCTCTTTTATTTGAGTTATAATAAGCAATAAGTTTAGGAATGACATATGGTATTAGAGCTCAGATTCAACATTGGTAACTCTGTGGGGTTTTGATCTGGTTGACTACTTCTTTAATGTATTTTACGTATATGCTATGTTTGTTTTATGTCATAAAATGAGAGTATGGGAATTATAGATAATGGGATTTGATAGGACTTTTCATTTAGACAATTAGTAGATACAAGCATGTAAATCCTTGAAACCATGCAACATATGTTGGATGTTTTAAAATAAAGGTTGCCTCTATATCAATATTCATTAGGGAGATCCTATTTACAATAATTTTAATGTATAAAGAGCTCCACTTAATGACATCACCTAACAGTGCATGAACCTTGCCTCTTATGGGATTGTATTATACATCATGCACATTTGCATGAGAGATATCCTCCTCACCATAACAAGATAATTATTTCCTTTTAAATTAGGTTTGAAATATCAAGGTATCAGACCAAACCTATTCATGATCAACATCATGTATAGACTAAGTCTACTAGGGATATATGTGCAAGATAAAATAGTTTATTAGGAGCCCTACATGGGAGTGTACTTCCACCAAGAAATTATTTCATTTAATATGGTAATTAGAATTACACATGGGCTTAGTTAGATTCTCAATGATTAGATATTATTTAGGATATATGATTTAATGATAAGTACAAGACACACTTGAATAATGGTCTAAATGAGAATGTATGGGATGGTTTCTTTGATGAGGTCCTGATTACCCCAAATGTTGGCCATCCAACATTAAGTAGTAGGGCTCAAAAAGTACAACCTTCGAGACCATGGACCAAATATAGGGCCCAATTTTGTAGTATCTCTATTGTTTTATCTATATTAACCTCTTGTACTCAATAGAATTTAAAAAAAAAAAAAAAAGGAGGTATAGAGTGCCATTATTTTATATTTTGACTACTATTCTAGATATTCTCTTATCAATTTGTAACTAAATATATGTATGTGATGTTAGATATTTTGTCATACTACATATATCACAAATACCTACATTTTTTCATGGGTTACCATTTTTTAGTATGTTGATATATTTAATTTATAGTGATAATTAAATTAACCACAAATTATGTATAGAAATTATGAAAAACTCTAATATTCTAACACAATAAGGCACTATATCTTAGGGTGATACATTAATCTTCTTCATTTTATAGTAGTTATGATTCATTATTGATAAAATATCTAAAGGATCAAATAAAAACCTATATTATTCATAAGATACACTTTATGCACCGAAAAACTATTGTCTGGGATACCTATTTGACATTTTAAAATTTTGAACATAGTTGAGGCTCTTTAGTTATTTGAGGCTACAAAGAAAACATGCAAACTAAAATTATGGACATATATGATAAATAATTGACTTGTGTATATTTTTAGTGTTCCCTTTTTGTTGTGTTTTTATTTACTTGTACCTTCTATGCCCACTCTTTTAGACTGGTATTTATAAACTATGTAAGTGAGTGCTTATGAATAAAACTATCTAAAAGATTTTGGATAAAAGTTTTATGTCACACTTTTTGAACCATCACTAGGATTAGAAACAAATGAGTGTAATTTTAGACTTAGATTCTTTCTACAAGTTGTTAGAATCAGAAAAATATTTTTATCCCAACATGTTTTGAGAAATGCTAAGTCGTCAATATTTTTTCCTATCTTGATTCTCAAGTTATCAATAATCTTAGAATTAAGGCATAAATTCCTCCCATGATGGGTATAAATAAGTGAAATAGTATTTATAAAGTCCATGTAGAATGTAAGTGAGTGCTTATGGATACCATTGTGTGAATAAATTTGGATCAAAATTTTAGGTCACCCTCTATGAACCATCATTAGGATTAAAATAGAATTATTGGTAATTATAGACTTAGATCCTTTTTTATAATATGTTAATATTGGAAAATTTTATGACCTTACATATTTTTAAAAATGCTAAGTTGAAAATCATTTTACCTAGCTCAATTATCATTATCTCAAGGAGCTTAGCCTTTAGGTATAATTTGATCCCATGAAGAGTATAAATAAGATCAATCATATTTACATACTCCATATATAATTTAAGTGATTTATTATAGATACCACTATGTGAAAGCTTTTGGATCAATGTTTTATATCACACATTGCAAACCATAATTACGATGATAATATAATGAATAGTAATTATAGACTTACATCCTCTTTATAAGTTGTTAAGATGGTAAAAATGTTATGATCGAAATATATTTTGAGAAATTTTATGTTATATATTAACATTCATTGTATTCTCATCCTAATGATAGTTCATATAATGTGACCTAAAACATTGATCTAAAATATTTCACACAATGGTATCCAAAATCACTCACTTGCATTCTTCATGGACTTTAGAAATACTATTTCTCTTATTGATACCCTTAATGGGAGGAAATTATGCCTTAAGTCTAATATTGTTGTTAATATGAGAATAAATCTAGGAAATAACATTATGATCCTGACATCCTTTTATAAATGATAAGTTAAAAATCATTTTTACTATCTTGATTCATAGGTTCTCAATAATATTGGACTTAAGAAATAATTCCATCCCATGAAGTGTATAAATATTATAAATAGTATTTACATAGTCCATGTACAATGTGAGTGATTTATTATGGATACCACTATGTGAAAGATTTTGGTTCAATGTTTCAAGTCACACATTATGAACCATGATTAGAATGAGATTAAAATCAATATTAATTATTGAATTACATCCTTTTTATAATTTTTTAGGATGGGGAAATTTTTATGATCCCAACATATTTTGATAAATGTTATGTTATTAAATACCATTCATTTTATTCTCATCTTGATGATGGTTCATATAATGTGAACCAAAACATCGATACAAAATATTTTACACAATGTTATCCCAAATCTCTCACTTACATTATAACATAAGGATAAGCTTCTTGAGAAGCCGATAATTGAGTTAAGAATGAATACCTTTGACTTAGAATTTATAAAAATATGTAGGTATCATAACATTTTTAACATCCTAAAAGTTTATAAAAATAATTTATGTCTGCAGTTACCGTTCATTCTATTATCATCCTAATGATGGCTCACAAAGTGTTACCTAAAATGTCGATCTAAAATATTACACATAGTGGTATCTAAAAGGACTCACATTCTAAATGGATTGTGGAAATATTATCACTCTTATTGATATGCTTGATGGAATGGAATTATTCTTTAACACTAAACTTATTGACAAGGTAATCATAAAGCAAGGAAAGAATATTTCTAACTTAGAATTTTAAAAAAATATGTTAGGGTCATAACATTTTTTGATCATTATAACTTATAAAAAGGATCTATCTTTGTGTAAATCAAAATGATTTCACACAATGGAATGTTCAAGTATTATCTCTTATTACTAAAGTTGTTCATATCACATAATCAATCACTTACATTCCACATGGAATGTTCAAGTATTATCTCTTATTACTAAAGTTGTTCATATATATATATATATATATATATATAATATATATATATATATATACAACCCTCAGTGGCATCACATGTATGTATGTGTGAATGTGAAACCTCTTATTTTAACCCTTGCATCATTGTATCTATATAAAATCTCTAGAATAAACTCTTCCTATTTAAAATCATAGTATTATTTTGTCATCATGATGTATATGTTAAAGTTAAAAATAAAAATTATGTTACATGTCTAACTTTTACTTATGTGAGTGTGAATGTAATTGTGATGTAATTTGTGCATATACCACACATGTGAAACTTTTGTGTAGAGAAAAAAATTCATTAATGTAAATTTATAAAACACATGTGGAACTATTGAGTAGTGTGATTATCAACATTGTAACATAATTTTATTGTGTGCAGCTTTGCATTATTACTCTATTGATTGAGTTTGATGCAAGTGTAGAATTGAGGTATTTTTTTAATGCTTGTACATAAGTTGGCTAGTAGATTATGATTGGAATTTGAACCTATCATGGGTTGAAAAACTACTTTTCCCTTATGCACATTTATACATCTTTTTCACACAAAAATAGTTAGTCTTATGCTTATTGTGCAACCCTTCACTCATCCCTTATTGGTTTTCATAAATACAGCCTTTGTGATAAGAAATATATGTTGACCATTTTTGAAAATATGGTACTATTTTTCTATTTCTCTTTACCTCAGGAAGGTAAGAGATTTTTATATTATGATTAATTTATGTGCTTTTACACCTAGGTGGATTCCAAAGCCACATAGTGCAAGTAATATGGAATTTTATAATGTGACTATATTAGAATTTTATTTTGGTTTGATTGATGGTTTACGTTCATTTGAATACTAACACTCTTCTTTTGAACTGGATTATTATTACTATTTAATCATTTATCCTTAAAACTCCTCATTCTTATTACATTTGGAAAAATTATTTATTTATTGATAGATTTAAAATGAGGCTATTTGACCCTTGAAACATTTTTATTATTTTAATTATTTCATATTGAGATGTTCATCTATTATTTACTTTAGTTTTTAGTATGTTTCATGGTAATTTTTTTTTTCACTTGAGTTAGTATGGGTGAAAAGAGGATAGGTTGTGGAATAAATTATAGGGTTGAAATCAAAATTTATATGGATGGGTTCATGACACCATTCTTTCATCATAAAACATGGTAATTTTATACATTATTTAGCTAAACTAATTAT
>JARHVA010000285.1:3335000-3345000 GCA_037957365.1 Torreya grandis | reverse complement strand
TATAACTAACACTCATTTCGGTAATAGGTAAACTATAAGCAATCCTAATTATTCATATGAAGGTAGTTATAAGAGATATACAGGTATCTCAAAAGTGGGTGAAAACACTAATCACTAAAATTTATGGCATTTTCTAACCATAAATCACTAACCATAGGGTGTCTTTCCTTGATAGTTAAGATTTATTTCATGTTTTATTACTTTTAATAACACAAATATGAATATTATGTGTGACTCTCAATATTTATTTATGTTTTATCTTAAGTTTTATATTTAATGAGTTATCTTGGAGACTTGGGTTTATTTGATCCAATTTTTATCATCAAGGGAGACGATACAAAGAGATGAAGCTTCTCCTAGTAGTGTGATATTAGAGTTTTTGATACTTATAAATTAATGTAGGTCAAAGTAATGTAGGTTATTTTATCATTTATTTTGACACTTGTATGTGTATGTAAATGAAACTATAAAGATATATAACTTATCCCACTCAATAATATTCAAGTTCATAAAAGGTAATCAACTAACAAGTTTATTTGGTAATATGTTTATATAGGGTCATGACCAATAATGGATATGATTAACATACACTAAGTTATATTTTATCACAAAATAGAAAATGAGAAGTTTTGAAGGCCTCTAGTAAAATGCCATTTTGTGATTAACCTAGCTAGGTCTTATGATTGTAATAAGATCAAGCAAAGATAACCTCATGAAAGTTAATCTAGTAAATAAATATGCAAATTATTATAGTACTAGCTAAAGATTGTGGCACAAATGGGTAAGATAATTAACATCAAAAGAAAATTCTATAACATATAAACAATGTAAGCAAGGAGGGATATGATTCAATATATTATCTCTACAATATATAATTTTAAAAATATGTAGGGCTAGGAATATAATTACCATGTTGAAGTGAACCTATCATGCCTCAATCTCTCCCTTAGAAAATAGAGATTTGAAAGAGGTTTTTTTGGCTTGTAGGGATCACAAGGACAAATCAACTATAGGATATAATACTTCTCCTATGCATCCAAGACCTCCAAGAGACAAGCGATACATTTCCAAGGTAAAAACATAACCAATGAAACCTCGTATTGATTGCATAATCAATTTTGTGATAAATAATGATGTTAAATTGAAAGGTACTCTATTTATAACCACATATTAACCCTAAATCCTCTAAAGAATTTATCTGACAAAGTTAAACTAGTTAGTTTTGTGAGGCATGAAATAGGGCTATTAGGTCTCAAACTATGTTAACTTGGGTTGACAGAGATTTGTAACATGCGATAAACCCAAAATGGGTTCAACCCAGTTAATGTAGTAGGAAAAGTGGTAAAAATGGGCTTTTGATGTTTAGAGAACTATATAAGTATAATTTTCATACTTAGGGAATCAAATATGATCAGATTATAATGGTTTTAGGTGGTATTATATGGGCCAAGAATCCTACAAAACAACAAGGTATTATCAACCCCTTTCTCACTACACTCTTTAAGGCATGCAGTCAAAGATATTGATATTCGATAGGTTGCTAAAAGAGACAAAACATCAATAATTGATAAATTTAAAAAAATATTTTGTGTATACATATGACCCACTTGGAGCTCATCATGTATCATATAATTATAACAAGGGATGTTACTATGAGTGATAACATAACAACCGATAATGCTAAGCTAATAAATTTTAGTAAAAAGCATAAATTGAAATGATAATAAATAAATAAGTGAAATAATTTAAATTATAAAATACATACTTTGAGATATGTTTATCACTCAATATTTGTATGTTATATTTATTATCTTGATCATGGAGGGAAAATTATTTGCTTTAGACAAAGCCTAAAGATACAAAATAAACAATCAAACATAACCAAACTTTGTATATCTGAGTAAATCACTTTGTCAATTGGTAA
The DNA here is from genome assembly GCA_037957365.1 of Torreya grandis. NCBI lineage: Eukaryota > Viridiplantae > Streptophyta > Pinopsida > Cupressales > Taxaceae > Torreya > Torreya grandis. The sequence continues at coordinate 3,343,076 of JARHVA010000285.1, read as the reverse complement.
TATAGGTGATAAATGGTAAGTTAGAGCTAAAAGGACTAGGGAAAATTGAGATTAAATTAAGTAATTAAAAATCTAAGGCTATTAAATGACTGATATACCCAAACAAATGTACCTTATGTAAGAAAATTAACAAATAACAAAAAACTAAGGGCATGTGAAAGTGAAATAATAAATACAAAATTAATGTAAAATAAGTTACAAACTAAACTTAAAAAAATATGTAAAGTTAATATAAATTAAAACAACATTGATGAGTGAGAATTAACAATCCAAACTCTCTCAAAATTGGAAAAAACTATAATAGAGAAATGGAAAGAGATTATCTATAAAAAGAGTGAAAAATAATTGTTATAATTGTCAAAGTAAATTGAGGAAATCCAATAAGCATAAATTAATAGTGTAATAAATTAATACAAAGTGACTCAAAAATACATTTTTAATCTTAATACAGATAGAATCAAAATAGAACTTTTGGTAGCATGTTTTTAAGATGATGTGAAGAAGAGGGAATATAGATGTTGGGAAACTTATTTAGAAATAGACTTGGTTGTCAAGGGAGGAGATAAAATAGTTGATGGGTTAAATTTAGATGGTACCAAGGTATAAAATATATATTATAATCAATACATTATAATTAAGTTATAAAAATTAGAAGACTTTTGACATTAAGAACTTTAGAGAACTTGCCCTAACCACACCAATTTGGTTTTTCTAATGAAATATAAAAATAATCCCATGAAGTCTATAGTAATGAATTGAAAATTTGACTTACTTTCCCATAATGTGTTCCACATTCCTTAGGACCCTTTATAGAGCTAGTGGTTTACTATGAATATCGGGTACTTATGTGAGAAAGTAGGTGGCACTATAGATGATTTTTAAATCTTATGTCCTAGTCTACTAGCTTACTGTACCCCAATGGGCATTGACTCTATCATAATTCCAAATGTGGAGTTTGAGCTTCTAATAAAATAGAGTATGTGCTTAATAATCACATCTTTTGTTGTGATTTTAATTTTTAAATTTGATAGATGCAATTTTATCATTTCCTTTTGTTTTAAATGATTTGGATTTTAACATTCTTTATGTATTTTTCTATTCCTCCTCCATATAGATTCACAAAACCAACATGGGTGTTAAAAATGACTATCACTAAAAAACATATACTTGGTAGTAAAGGAAAAGGATATAAAGGGAATGGTGTCTATGAGTTGTGTACTTTCACATTAAATGATAATTATATCTTTAAAATATCCTTGGCATGCTCAAAGTGGAATGAAAATATGGGAGACAAGGAGAATGCATGTGAAATTATTTTCAAATAATAAAAAATGTGAAATGTAGAAATGATACAATGATAGGTAAGTATGAATATATATTATAATAATATATATAAGTGTAGGGAAACATGTAAAATATATATTTTTAATGTTATTAGCAAAAAATAAACATATATAATTTTGAGACTATGAAATCATAATCTTTAACTGTTGCCTTAATTTCTAAGCAAAACACTACGGTTTAAGGATAGTTTGAAAATTTATATATTTTATGAGTAATGCTTTATCCTATCCAAAATATTACACTAAAATTCATAAAAGATAAACCAAATTAAGTAAACTTATGAAAATTTTATTGTGAGGAAGGCCTAGTCCTATCCAAGGTCTTATACTACAACTCATAAAAGAAAATGGAAATTAAGAATAAAAATAAACTTATAAACTAACAAATTTATGAAGAAAGAGAAATATTAAGACTGGACTATGAAATAAAATATATTCACGAGGATGGTTGCATCATAGCCATGGTCTTATTCTGCAACTCATTAATTAAATAGAATAAAATAATGTTGTATGTTGGTTGGTTTTAGTAGAAACCTACAAAGAGTATTGATATTTATAGATATGAAAGTATGAAAATAAAGTATATATTTAAGAAAAAAATTATTTAAATGTTGATCATTAGTGGGTTGATGAAAAATATGTCCTTCATTATTTTGTAATCTATAAGTACTATGACCAAGGATGTCTTTGACTAAGGACCCCAATATTTATGGTCATATTTATTATTCTTAATGTGTATAATCTAGTTTGAGGATTAGATAACAAATATTGAAAGTTCATATTTTGAGTTTTTTATTATGTTGTTTAGTAATGTGAGCCTTGTATTGGATACTTGTTGTAAATTAGCCATACATCATTCATTAAGTAAATTTAAAGTATGGATACATGCCTCACATAATTGCTCATTAGGAATTATACCATGATGAGAAATATACAAAGATGGAACATCAAATTCTAATTTTAAGACTGATTTAGACCCATATACTAATGAAAATGGTGTTCCTTAGTAGCAATGCATATGATAGTGTGGAAAGGCCAAAGTGTAGGATAGAGTTGTAGGTGTCAATCGGTACAAGATTCTTTAATAGTCTTTTGTAAAATTTTGTTAGTGGCTTCCACTTGGATATTAAATTTAAGATGATAGGGTGTTGATAGTTTATGTGAAAATTTTAATTTTGCACATAATTATTTCATATCCTTGTTATTAAAGTTGACCCCATTGTCAAAAATGATGGTATGAGAAAATACAAAACCATAGATTATTTGATTAAGAATAAATTTGGAAATGGTAATACTAGTAATTTTAACAAGAGGCATGTCTTCCACCCATTTGGTAAAGTATTCAATAGCATTGATAATGAATACATGGTCATCTTGTGATCTTGATAATTTGTCAATGAGATTTAATCCCCACATAGATAATGACCACAAAAACTCCACTATTTGGAGTTAAAATGGAGGATAGTGGATAAGATCATCATGAAGTTGACAAAGATTTCACTTTTTAGCAAAATTAATGGCATATTTTTTAAGAACAAGCCAAAATTAACATATACACATGTATTTACAGGATATAGCATGACTGCTACAATGATCACTTAAAATGTCCCTATGTGCTTATTTTAGGAGAGCAAGAACTTCTTGCATTACATAATTTAGTAGGGTTCCTTCTATATTGTGATAGTAAAGGGTGTTGTATTAAAGCAAATATTTGAATTTTTATTTGTGATGTTTAGTATTTTCATGATAATCCACATCTAGAGGTTGTGTTTGATGTTTAATGAATTGAATTATGTTTTTCTAGCATGGGATTTGTCAAATAATAATAACATCAATGTGAAAAGTTAGAGAACAATTTTTGTTTTGTAAATAATAAGGTGATTTTATAATTTAAATAAGAAATTGAGTATCATGATGTAATTGGTGAGGGTAAAATAGAGATGTTGATGAAGTGATAGAATCAAATATAGCATTTTGATCTATTAGAACAACTTTAATGGTAAAAAGGGCAAATTGGCAACCATAGTAGGAATTTGGTGATATGTGATTAAGTTTTCATTTTTGCTTTCATAATATCCACTAAATTGGTGACATATAAGTTGAGTGTCACCTAAAACATGTAAATATGGATGTATAAATCAAATATGGATTGCATGCCTATTATTAGAACTTCATATTCATCCATGTTATTGGTGACATCAAATTTTAATTGAAATGAAAAAGGTATAATTTTACCATGTGGGTTGGCTAATATACAACCTGCCCCAACTCCTTGAAGGTATTTTGCACCATCAAAGTGAAGTTTCCAATTATCTTTATGTAAGTTAATTATCCAACTATCAGAAGTGAAAATTATTCAACCACCATGAATAGGACCATTCATTTGTCAATTCTATCTCCAAGTAGGAAACATTTGGAGAATAAATATGAAGCAGATCAGAATGGACAATGACATAGGTAGTTTGATACATCATATAATGATGGAGATTTTTAACTATGAAATAAATAATGAGTAAATTATGTTCTACCTTGGTATAACTTTTTTAATAATAGATTAATCCTTAGCTAATATAATAAATATCATATTTTTTACCAATATCATCTTGTTGGGAAAGCATTACCCCAACTCATATAGATGTAGATAATGTATATATAATTAGTTGATAATCATTTGAAGCTGGAATAAGAGTGGGAAGATGAAGCAAAGATTATTTCATACTATCAAATTATTTTTGGCATGAATTTGTCCATTCTAGAGCATTTCCTTTTTAAGGAGATAATTGAGAATATAAATATGGTAAGCCATTTCTAAAATAAAATTATGAATTTACCCATGCTTTCAAAGGCATGTTCATATGTCAATAATAGATCAATAAATGAGCATATTGATGACAACTTTAATTTTAGTTGGATTAACATCAATGATTCAGTGTGAAACCAAAAACCCTATAAGTTTATTGGACGTAACTATGAATACACATTTAAATGCATTAATTATAACTTTATATTTAATAAGTCTATCAAAAATGATAGGTGGATCCATTAGTTTTATGATCAAAATTAATTTCAATGTAATAATAGGTGCCCCATTATGTAGTAAATGTTATTTTATGTTGGAATTTTGGAGCTATGTGAATTTAGTTATATCTCACAAAACCATCCATGAGTGATAAAATTTCATATCTAGCGATAGAGTTGATAATAAAATCTAGTGAAGGTAAAGGAAAATTATATTTTCGACATTTTCAATTAGATTACAAAATTCAATACATATACAAATAAGCATGGTGATATTTTAATGAATAGGAACAATGTTTGAGACCCATTCCAATTAGTCCATGGGTTTAATGAATTTAGAGTCCAAAATTTTAATGGTTTCTTAATGACATAAGGTAGAAATCTCAAGGGGATTTTTTTTTTACTTATGTCTGATGGGTTTAGTATTTAGATAAGTGATGATGTTATGGACAATAATGTTAGGATTAATTCTTGACATATCATCATATGACCAAGAAAACATTTCATTATATTTATCAAATAAAAGACTTAAATTATCATGATCTTTAGGAGTGAGCTCTTTATAAATGGTAATTGGTCCATGACACTTTGGTGTATCATATTCTATTTATTTAGTTTCTTTGATGAACATAACATTTACATTTTGGAAATGTTTTGGCGCTGAAGGGGGAATAAATAGGATGTGTTTTGGGATCAAGTCTAGTAATAAAATTATTAAAATAAGAAAACTATTGCTTAAAGTTGTAAAGTTTGTGATGTTTGCATGGAAGTTGAGGTTCTCTAGCATAGAAGAGATTAAGTATAGCTTTGTCTCTAAAAAGTGTAAGTAGCTATCAGTAGTATTTGACATCCACTTCAATGTCAATAATTTTATTATCTTTGTTATCCTATTAAGAATGTATTTGTCTCACGTTAGTGGCTTTAGTTTCTATGGTACTTTCTAGTGTAGTAGTGGATATAGATTCCATGTTTCAAAGATCTAGTTGAGTAGAGTCAACCGTATTGATAATTTTTTTATTGGTTTTGGTAATAGATGAAGTTTTAGCCAAATTGAGTTATATAATTTTGATGGGATCAAAATAATCATAAGAAAGAGGAAGAATGTTTATATTTGGTATAATAGATTGTATTATATTAAGTTGTGTATAGATTTTAGAGGATACTTGAGTCATTGTTTATTTGATGACCCATGGGGTGTTCAATAATGGTGGGTTAATAGGATGTACATAACCTTCAGGGTGTGATTTAATATAAGATCAGATATGAATGATATGGACATCATGACTGAAGGAATGTATTTTTGCTAATGTATTTTGATAATTTTATACATCTAAATCTCATTATTGGGCTTTGGTCATGATATAATTATCATCATAAGTGTGATAAATAGTGCAAGTGTATTTTTTCTATGGGAGAATAAGTGGTTGAAACACCTAAGTTGATAAATTTTTGAGGAGACAATTTTTAAGGATATTGAAATAGTCTGGCTATTGCATAATCATTACATGTAAGGTCATGTTTTGTGTAAGATTATTCATATACATTGCATGGAGGGGGGAGTATCAATAGTATCATCAATCATATGAATGGTGGATTCACATGGAAGTAAAGGAGGAGGAAGCCATTCCATAATATAAAGATTTAGTATAGTGGTATTATAAGTTTTTTTTTAATTCATTTGGTTCATCATCATCTTAATCTATGAGAATAACATATAAATTAAGATTCATGTTAATTAATGCAAGTAAACATGGACTATTACTGTGGAGAATAGTTGGAACACAATATTGAGATTTAGGATTTTGTACTTGTATACTTAATGGGTTAGTTACAGCTTCAAGTTTATAAAAATTTCCATCATGAATTAATTTGATACATTGACTACCTAAAGGTAATATCTCACATATTATGTGTCCATGGGTGACCATGGAGTATGTTTTAGGACAATGGTAGATAAAAGACCTTAATCTTAGCATGAACTATCTTCAATACAATAGTAAGTGGGATCCAAATACAACCAAGTGGTTATATGATCAAATTTATCAAATCCTCTACACATGGGACATGTTTTTTTAAGATTTTTTTGGTGCATCCAATTTGTTGAATTAACTAAAGAGAGATAACATTAATACCTAATCGTTCATCTACTAATAATTTTTTGAATAATACTATTATTGATTATAATTCTAATAAAGAGGAGTGGATTATTTACTTAAAAAATAATTTCATCATTAATCATATCCTCTCCAAAAAAATTTATGGATGATTTAGAGAATGTGTAAATGGTTTCAATTGTATGTACTTTTGTAAGTGAAAGATCATTAGAAGGGATTTATTAATCAAGAGATGGTGGATCTTTGATATTTTTTCATTTTTACATAAGGAATTTATGATAATATGGAGAAGTATGAACTAATTCCATAAGGCAAATTTTATAAGGCATTGAATTATGTTCTTCCAAAAAATTCTAATGTGATTTAGAGGTTGAAGAACCAACATGAGGTTTATGAGGTACAATGTTTTTTGATAAAATAGGAGAAGTAGGTTGGGTTTCTGGTTGTGGAAGTGTTTCCTCATTTATTTTATAAGATGTGGGTGTAGTAGTTATAGTATATTTATTTAGTTTTTCCTCAATGAAGGATTTATTAGGTTTAGTGATAGGGTCTTCATGAATAGATTTTCATATGATGTTGACTTTTATTGCTTTCACATATTGATAATTGGTATAATATTGATCATAATCAGTATTGATTCCACAAATATTATCATTTGAATGTTGTATGTTAGATATAAAAGAAGATTTTTGAGGTTTAGAAGATATGGTTTTATTAACTTATTTCTTTGGGAAAGCTTTAATATAATCATGATGACATTATTTCATCATAAAATCATGGTCAAATGTATCTCCTAACATGACATAAATAACAATTTGATAAGTATGTGACGTGCTTCATGAGAATGACCCACAACAACATCAAACCAAAAAAAAGCTAGGATCATACCATGATGGTGGGTAATTATTATAGTGGAAGGGTTAAGATGGAGATAATAACCACTTCATTTGTGGTACCATTAATGGTGGGTAGAAAGTAAGTTAATTATTTATTTTAATTACTCCTACTTTCATTTGAGGAGTATTACTTTTAATTGCATTAGTTGAGGTTTGCAAAGAGTCCATGGTTGGTCTATAGATTGGATCAAGCTGTTTCATAATGAAATATTATCTTCTACCTTGATTGAATGCTTCATTTAAAATTTGTGGATAAAAAGTTCAAACTTTATACTAAAGGGAAGGTGTAAAATAATTGATAATTATATTAAATATATTATCATCATTCATGTTATGGTAGGATTTATGAGATAATTATTTCCATTATTTGATGAAATAATGAGATGATTTAGAGGCTAATTGCTTAACATTCATAAAATGATGAAGAAAGTTTTCTAGACAATCATTTTGTTGAAACTAGTTGACTAAAGAATTAAAAAAATCTTCTAATTATGAGATGGAATGTTGAGGAAATTTATTATACCATTATAAAACATATATTAATGTTTTTACTAGAAGTTTGGAAATATAATAAGTATTTATTTGGATCCATTCCTTATAGAGATTACTAAATGCTTTAAAAAAATTCAGGATCTTTAGTTCCATTATAGTTAATAACTAGAGAAATGTTTTCAATATCAATGGATATAATTAAAGGAACTAAAG
>JARHVA010000285.1:3310000-3330000 GCA_037957365.1 Torreya grandis | reverse complement strand
CTTCCTTGGGTTGAATTGTGTCTTTGTGTTGATAGACCTTGTTTCTTAACATTGAACTAATTATTTTTGATAGGATTATTCCCTTGATAACTAAGCTTAACACATCCTTTAAAAAATAATAAATAAAATTAGAAAAAAAATGAAATTAATTGTTTTAAGTTTTATATATTTCACAAATAAATTTGAGACTCACTTCTTAAAATATCAATTAATGAATTGAATCATCTTCCCCCTTCTAAAATTCTTTATTACTTTTTCATGTCTAGTTGTGGGTAAGAAAATAAAATAAATAAATTAACCATTTAAATATTTTTGTTTCACACTTATCACTGTAATTTTACATGATCGATAATAATGTATAAGCATTCAATATTTAATAAAATAAACAAAAAAATATCATACTTTTTTTTTGGGTTTTATCATGTAATTTTTTTAGGCATGCCACATTTTTGTAGTGTTCAAATATTAGAAAAAAATGTTTCATTATAAATTGCATGATAATGATAAGGAAATGATATAAAAGGAAACATGGATTGAAATGGAAATGGATAGTTTTGAAATAAATAAAATCCATTTTAAAAAACTATAATCTATTATATTCTTATAAAATTGTAACACATTCTATAATTCATATATGAGTTTATGAAAATTTTCATTCTTGGTCAATCATTATGAAATAATACAAAATAAAAATGTGTTTAATAACATGTAAATAGTAAATATTTCATTGAAACATAGTATCACTATGTAAAACTTTCCTTATTTACATGGAAGTATTTTCAATTATCTCAACAACTTTCATTGCGTTAGAAATCCTACTAAAGTGTGTTATTATTTTTGAGAACATTTTTGTTATTTGATTAATTTTTTTAAATGCTTCTAAGTAATAGTTATGGTTAATGACTCATCAAGGGAGTCTTTCCATCCTTACATACACATTAAAATCTACTAAGAAAAAAATATTAATGGCATATAATGCACAAAAATAAATATTCATAGAACATGATTTCCACCATGGTAAAAGGTATATGTGTCATTGATTTAATTTATGCATTTTACACATGGTAATCAATGAGAAAACACATCCCCACTTCTACCCTCAGCTCCTATGACATAATTTCACTAATGTGTGTCATGCATCAGAAGTAGGGAAATATGGTCATATACATTATCTAGCATCTAATGTGAATCTTCAATTAGGTACAAAATGTAAGGCTCATTTATTTTTTAAATAAAAAACTAATTACTTTCTTTGAGTCTCAATAAATAAAAAATAATATCCATAGAAAATAGGCTTATGTACGTAAAATTCTGATCAAGGTCAGATCTCAATAGAATAACAAATTTTCTATCATAAATTATGCCCTCATCTATAGACTAATTATTTTTTATATAACCCTGATATGAATATTATTTATAATAACATATATATGGGATACTGAGAAGGAATGGATACTGGTATACATTGTCTACAATATAAATTTATTCCACAATGATTTTTTTGTCATCTTATCCTTTGAAATGAATACTTATGATACACTCAAAATTTAGGTTATGATGGTATAAAAAAATTAAGTACCCCTCAGGTGTATTATATTACTTACCCAAGTTGTATTAAAAATGGTTCAATCTTCATTCATATCATATATAATCATGGGTTGTAAAATATTTTACTCAAGAGACCTTAGATACATATAATTAAATAAATACCCTCAACCATGCATTGATGTTTAAACATTTTACACAAGGGAAAATCTATTATAATTCATAGAGTCAAAGAGTTTCAACAATAAAAAGAATAAAAAAGATTCCTAACATGTGAAATACCAAATCAACAGGAAAGTAATAGGGATATAAAAGTTATACTTTATATGCAAATAAAGAGAGTATGAATTACAAATGCATAAGTATATCAACATGAAAGTGTAAATAGAGTAGAGCATAAAATCTATAACCACTAGAAAATAATAGGGATATAAAAGTTATACAATTATATGGACAAACACTACTGAGGATTATGATTCAAAGTATGAATTAATCCAAATTGATTATTAAGTAGATGAACACCCCATTTTTAAGCAGATTTATTCTTATAATACTTTGTCACTTATAATTCTATGATTTTTAAAGATTTTTTATTAATTTATTATGCACATTTTTTACATTGAAATGTTATCACATGAATTTTTTTACACTTAGTAAACTCATAAATTCACCATTCTTATTATTTTTAGACCTCTACTACTTTCAAAATTCATGCATCTACTCTATCTTTTTCCCTTTGGCCTATGTTTTGGTCCAATGAGTGTTATATTGATGACATAAGCCATCTATTTTGTCTAGAATGCTTGAATCCTACATATATTCCACCTTCAAAAGTTCTAAGTTTTTACCTAATTTCCTATTCCGTGGACACTGGCATCCAAGATAGACACTTGCATCAACTCATATGTCTTACTTTGACATAAGTGTCTATTACCCTAAAGTCATCTAATTTTCAAATGAAACATATCCTAATGGTTGGCCTATGTGATTTAACATTATTTACTTCTCTAGAGGGATATATATATATATATATATATATATATATATATATATATACATATACATACATATACATATACATATATATATACATACATATACATATATATATATACATATATATATATATATAGATATACATATATATACATATATACATATATACATATATATATACATACATATGTATATGTATATGTATATATATGTATATATATATGTATATATATATATAGATATACATATATATATATACATATATATACATATACATATATATATATGTGTATATATATATATATATATATATGTATATGTATATGTATATATATGTGTTATATATATATATATATATATATATATCATATACATATATCTATATATATATATGTGTATATATATATATATACATACATATATATATATATACATATATATGTATATATGTATATATATATATATATGTATATATATATATATATATATATTATATGTATATGTATATGTATATATGTATGTATATATATGTATATATATGTATATATATATACATATATGTATGTATATATATATATACATATATATGTATATATATATATATATGTATATATGTATATATATATATATATTTATATGTATATGTATATATATATATGTATGTATATATATATATGTATATATATATATATATAAGTAAGGGACATTACAGTTTTGTATATGTATATATATGTATATATATGTATATGTATATATATGTATATATATACATATATATATATATATGTATATATATATACATATATATATATATATATATATATATACACACATATATATATACATATATATATATATATATATATATATATACATATATATATATATATACATATATATATATATATATATATATATATACATATATATATATATATATATATATATACATATATATATATATATACATATATATATATATATATATATATATATATATATATATATATATAAAACATCAATCATTCCTCACCTAGAAAAGACCAAAAGTGACTAAGGAAACATATCTGAAGCATTCTATCAAACATTTATGTGAGAAAAGATTCCATAGTTTATCTGATTTCCATATGAGTCATATGGACAACACATATATAAGTCTAAAGTACTAAAGGGTCAGACTAAGATCATAATTTTAAATTTTTAAAGGAATTTCATTATTATACTTACCTTCCACATATGGCATGATTCACACACAAACCAATATTGAGCGTTGTCATTGATGTCATGTGTTTGTGCACTATCATTGATGTCAAGAAGGATCATTAAGGTGAGGTCATATTGATGTCATTGATGTCATATGCCTTAGTTTATTGACGTCAAAGGAATCTTAAGTTCAGGTGTTAGTTCATAAGAAGGTGGATATGGTCATTGGTATGAGGTTGATTGTTTGAGTATGTTAGTGTATCTTTGAGTGATCTAATGGAGTGTCTTATGAAGCATAGTGAGATATGATGAAATGAGTGATTACAAGTATGTGAAGTTGTTTGGGGTAGTTTAAGATTCAAATATTTGGTGAATATCTTCATATCTTCAGGAGTTCAAAGAGAGAGATTGTATTCATGTCTTATGCATTCAAGAAAGCTAGTTTAGTCTTGGGTAGTGACCTATATAGTCGAAGGAGACTTGGTCAAAGTAGAATGATGGGAGATGTTTTTGATCCTATCTTAAATATTTGGAGGTGAGTAGTAAGCTTCATAAGGTGTCATGAATATCTCGAAGTGGTATAGTACTCAATAAGTCTATTTGATAGACTAATTATTGGGTTTGGATATGGATTATAGAGAAATGTTGGTGTTGATATGGATTTGTATGATCTTGAAGTTGTGAAATGAAGTGTTATATCATGCGATAAAGGTGTCGAATCAGTGACATGAATCTCAGAGTGAGGCAAATTGGTAAATTCTTCTTTAGTGGTCTTCTCATGGACCTAGTCTTAAGTACCTAGGTGGAAAAATAAGGTGTCATGATCATGTTTGGAGGATTATTAGCTCATGTGAGCATTGATTGAGGTTTGACATGATGTTTAAAGTATGTTCATGTAGTTTAAGGTCTTGAGTTGAAGGAGTTGATGATATGGATGTGTATGATCTTGAAGTTGTGAAATGAAGTGTTAGATCATGTGATAAAGGTGTTGAATCAGTCACATAACTCTCAGAGTGAGACAAATGGGTAAATTCCTCTTTAGTGGTCTTCTCATGGACCTAATTTTAAGGCCCTAGGTTGAAAAATGAGGTGTCATGATCAGGTTTGGAGGCTTATTATCTCATGTGAGAGTTGATTGAGGTTTGACATGATGTTTAAAGTATGTTGGTGTAGTTTAAGGTCTTGAGTTGAAGGAGAAACTATAAAAGTGAGTTTAAAGGTCTCTAGTGTGTGCATAATAAAGAGATGAAGACCCAAGAAGGATATTATCATGCTTGTTGGCATGTGTGACTATTGAATGGGAAACTAATATCTTAGGTAATGATGTAAAAGTTTCCTAAAAATTATTTCCAAGCATTAGGAGTTGGTTTTAGGGACATAATTTTATGAACAAATGTTAAGAATGGAAAATGATCTAAAGCCCTCATAGTAACCTGATATGAAAGATATTGATGATAATGGACCATAACTAACTTGATGGCCTAATTTTATGATTTTATAATGTATACAACTCTCCCAAGTTTCTCCAAGTGGCATTGGTCTATCAGAAGAGTGAATCGAATCTAAAGGAAACCCCTTGTTTCTTGTATTTTTAATGTAATAGGTAGGGTTGACTAGGTCAAAACATGAAAATGATTAGAGAATGATGTGTGAGACTTATATTTTATGTTAATTTATATTTATCATCTAGTTCTATACCATAAATATGCTAAAATAGTCATGTATGTTGACCTATCGCTAAGCAAGACTAATGAGGAAGATAGTGAGAAAACTAGGCATAAGTGATAATAAGATTATGGATGGGTTGAAGTGGACTAGGGATGGATACAAATAAATTTGGTCATTTTAAAATACATATATCACCTATTTATACATTATCAACATAGTTTATCGATCATGTAAACCATATTAAAATGCATTGGGTGAAAGCAAGACTCTTGTATTTATACAAGTTATAATAGGCCTATTTGGGCAAGGTTAAGGAATAAGAGTGAATGTGATTGAAAGAGCAGATTAAGGATATTAAATAGGTCATGCAGACCATAATATCAGATTAGAGGATCAATAATTAATATTCAACATAATTTTTGATCATGATGATAGGGTCAGTTGAACTAATAAGCCTAGTAAGAGGCATATTGAGTGAGGAAGCCTAAGAGGCCATTTTGAGAGGGATAAAAAGTTGAGAATAGTTGAATGAGTTGAGTATAGTTTTAGAGATTATAATTAATACATTAGATATGTGTTATTGATTTATTATAGTGATTATAATTCATATAAATAATATAGTGAGCTAAAGAAGAGGTCTCCATTTGTTGGTTGAGCAATAAGGTGTCTTGAGGTGACCAAATTAGTCTTGGATTAGTTGGTGATTTATCAAGGAGTGTGAGTTTCCTTGTAATATGATGTTTGAATAAGTGTTATTAAAGTGGATAATTTGGTTTTGGGTCACTTAGTGGTAGGTTCCTCCTTGCAATTTGGAGCTTGCTAAAGGACTAGTTAAGTTGCTGCTTGACTAGTGAGGGGTTAGTGCTCCTTGTGGGGTTGGTGCCTCACTAAATATTGATTCATGTTTTTATGGGAATATAGTACAAACTATATTTTTTTGGGTTTTATCCCCTATTAGAGTTCCCCAAATATCTCTCATGTTCATGTATTGATATCTTACTTCATGTTTATGTGATTGCTTCTTTATGCATTGCTTGATCACTATATTAATTTGTAAGGTTAATCATTTTAAGTGGAAAGAAAATATTTTTTTTTAAATAATTTATTCACACCCCTCTTAGTTTTAGTGATTCTAAAAATTGGTATCAGATACAATCTTTTGGATAGGGATTGATAGCTTGAAGGTGATCCTAAAAGCACAAGATTGCTATGCTTGTGAATATTAGTTCCAAGATTAGTATGTTTATCATCTTGTGGAAGAAGAAAGCTTGGTGGATGATTTTTGAGTCTTGGAAGATGTTTCATTATAATAAGGTGTTCTCATCAGTCTCAATAAATAAAGATAAAATTTAAAGATAACTAACAAGTCTAGTTGTTTGCATGATCTAGATCATGGTTGAGGTTAGCATAAAGGACTAGATGATGAGATAATGGGAAGATAGGTTGAATCAGTTAATATGTTTGAAAGTATTCTTAATATCATCATAGGAATTCTAAGGTTGTATACAAGGTCTATCTTAATATGGATGATGGTTCAATAGACTAGCCATATTTGTCAAATTCAAGTGGACCAAGGTATGCATGGTGATAGGGGGAGTATGTGTGAGATGCTTTAGAGATTCAAGAAGATTTTTATACTGTGGTTAGGTGAAAATAATTTTTATAGTTCATTAAGGTGATAGAGGATGTTATGAGGATTCCATACATACATTTGTGAGGTTCTAATAGTTATTATGATCCTTTGGAGTGAAAAAAAGTGACATTCTAGATTAAAAGAAACTAGATCATCATTGAACATCTTGTAGGTATGAAGAGACCAGTTTGTTTTTGAGTTTATTATATGTACTTATAATTTTAACTTTGGTTAAAATGGTTTCATGGAGGTGTTTTCTATAGTTCCAAGATCCTTCCCTATAATTTTGGTATCTTGATGTATTCTCTAGCTCAAGCTATGAGCTTCCAAATTTGGTCCTATCTACTACAATGTGCTAAAGGCAAGCAAATTTATGCTTTCTAAAATAGTCATTGGGAATTTAAAACTATAATAATTGGGGTTTGAATTAAAATTATAGTGCATGAGATTTGGTCCATGAGAGCATTCTTTTTCCTATAGAAGCCATGGAAAAGGTCAAAAAATGTTGGTATAAGAACCAAAGATGAAGTATACTTCCTTTACATTATCCTCAAAGTGATTTAGAAATTTTGATGTCCATATAGGTGCATTTATTATGGGTCAAAGTTAGAGTTTATAGACAGTGTTTTTGGTTACAGAATCCAAGTTTACTAAAATGGATTTAGAACCTATATATTGGTCTTGATTTGGTGTTCTAAATGTTGGATGATGTTGTTACCTCATTTTAGTATTTTTCCATGCATTAAGGAGGTTCTTAAAGTTTTCCTTTGTGTAATAAAATCTCAATGAAAGAAAACTATGCTTAGGGTTTGTGTTCTTCGTAGACATGAGTGACTTGATGAGTGGGGTGGAGATTTTAGTCACTTTAGATGGATAATAAAAGTGCTTGTGTGTGCTCTTAAGGTCCTAAAACTATTGTTAATGCTTGAAAATATCTATATTAAACCCATTTGTGAACAATTAGCTCAAAGACATGATGAATAGGGGTATTAGGGTTTCAAGTATTTTTGTGTCTATAAACCCTAATCTAAATGTTCATGATGTAAATGGATATTATATGCCCTATAGAGATTAGTGGAGTGTTAGATGTATTTGTTTCAATGTTTCTTATAGTAGTTATCATGTTTGCACTACTTTTTTGAGTGCAAGGTGATGTCTATGTAGAAAAGACAAAAAAAATTATGTGAGAGTTAAAGATTGGTCTATAAGACTAATGAATTTGAAGGTAGAAAGTGTTGATCATGTGGTCCATGGTCTGGAGTTCATTATAAGAGTAAGATTTCAATTTGGTTATGCCCGGAGGATGAGTAAAATAGTTCTGAAGGTGGTCATTCTTTTAGCATGACAAGTTTCTATTAATATTGAAAAATGTGGAAGTGTTGTTTCTCTAGAGGTTGTTTCATGAGTTAAAATGTTATTTTAATGTAAATATGGTCTCATAAAGTTCATAAATGGATTTATTGTCATGTTGTTAATGACATGAGTATGTTTAGAGGCCTAAAGATAATATAAGTTATGTGTTATTATTTACAAGACCTATTTGACGATGTGTTTCCATGAAGATGCTATGACGTGATATAAGTCATGATGGATTGATAATATTGAAGAAAATTATTTATGAACAAATAGGGATCTTGATGGTTATATGAGTGGTGAGTTCTAAGATCAATGGACTATGTGTGGATCACCTTGTGAAAGTATATAAGACCCTTTATCATTAAAGTCAAAGGGGGAGAAAGTTATTGATGGTCAAATCTCCTATAGGAGAATGTTCTTGATGAAAGTGTTCATTTTGAGAAATAAGCAACTTGTTGAGAGTAGTCTATTTTTATAAGGATTAATTCATTTATGGTTTTTCATCTATGACAAAGGGGGAGATTGTTGAGAGTTGTCATTGATGTCATGTGTTTGTGCATTATCATTGATATCAAGAAGGATCAATAAGATGAGGTCATAATTAGGTCATTGATGTCATATTCCATAGATGTCAAAGGAAGTTTGAGGTCAAGTGTTATTTCAAAATAAGGTGGATTGTTAGAGTCTACTAGTGTGATCTTTGAGTGATCCAATGAAGTGTCTTGTGAAGAATAGTGAGGTATGATGAAATGAGTGATTATAGATATGTTTATTTATTTGAGGTATTATAATTTTCATGTATTTGGTGAATATTATATTATCTTGATAAGTTTATAAAGAGATATTCGATTCATGTCTTGTGTGTTCAAGAAAGCTAGTTCAGTCTCAGGGAGTGATCTATATAGTCTAAGGAGAATTCGTCAAAGGATAATTATGGGAGATGTTTTGGATATATATAAAATGTTTGGAGGTGATTAGTTAGCTTTATAAGTTTTTTTTAAGACCTATAAGTGGTATAGTACTCAATAAGTCTATTTGATAGACTAGTTCTTGAGTATGGATATGGATTATAAAGACATGATGGTGATGATATGGATGTGTATGAGCTTGAATTTTTTAATTTTAGTGTTATATAATGTGAGAAATGTGTTGAATCAATAAAATTACTCTCAAATTGATCCAAAAGGGTAAGTTCTTGTTTAGTGGTCTTCTCATGGACTTAGTCTTAAGACCCTAGGTGGTAGAATGAGGTGGAATGATTAGGTTTAGAGGATTTTTAGATCATGTGAGCATGGATTGAGGTTTTAAATGATGTTTCAAGTATTTTTTTTTTTTAGTTTTTAGGTCTTTATTTGGAGGATAAATCATAAAAATGAGTTTGAATGTCTTTTGTGTGTGCAGAATAAAGAGATGAAGACTTGAGAAAGACTTTCTCATGCTTATTGGCACGTGTGACTATTGCATGGGAAGTTTAGATATTAGGGAAAGATGGAAAAGGGTACTTAAAGTTTTTTTAAATCATTAGGATTTGGTTTCATGAGTAGAGATTTATGATCAAATGTTACGAATTGAAATGAGTCTAAAACCCTCATAAAACCCTCATAGTGACCCAATATGAAATATCTTGAAGGAAATGGATAATAATGGATTTTATGACCTATTTTTATTATTTAATCATGTATAGTTATATAGCAAGTTTCTCTAAGTTTTATTTGTCTATCAGAAGAGTGAATGGAAGCTATAAAAAACCCTTGTTTCTTGGATTTTTCATGTAACAAGCAAGATTGACCAGGTCAAATCATGAAAATAATTGGTGGATAATGTGTGAGACTTATATTTTATTATATTTTATGTTTTTAAGTTTTTTTAAGACCTTAAATATTATAAATAGTCATGGAAGTTGACCTATCACTAAATAGACCTAATGAGGAAGACAGTGAGAAAGCTAGGCATAAGTGAGAATGAGATTAGGGATGGGTTTTAGTTTATTAGGGATGGATCCAAATGCATGCATTAATTTTTAAATATAAATATAAAATTTAATTATAGATTAAATGTTTTTATTATGATTATATACAAAAAAAAAATTTGTTCTCAAAGTGACCTATCTAACACAGTGAGGTCTGTGTAGGGTGAACAAATGAGATTGGTCTATAAGACAAATATTGATATTCAACCATATATATATATATATATATATATATATATATATATATATATATATATATATATATATATATATATATATATATATATATATATATATATATATATATATGGATTATTATGGATCATATAAAACTATTTTAATATTCATAAAATTTTCACACCCATGTTCTAAGTCTTGGGTTTCATGATTGTGTTTTTGGAGCTACAATCAATTTTTTGTGTATGAGTGAGATGATGTTCTTGAGTTTTTTTTCATAAAGTTGAAGAATAAAATAAAAATTAAGTTTTTATATATGTCTATTTTTTTTATGAATTATAAATTAATATAAAGGTGTGAAAAATAAAAGGTTCTTGATTGGGTTTTTGAAGCCTGTGTGTAGTTCTAAGTAAGCATACAAATATGGTTGGTTTGAGCCCTTATACCTTGTTTGTTTAAATCCAATGAACTTTAAAATTATTATTATGTCATATATTTTCTATAATTTTTTTTTAAATTGTTACGTGTCAAAATTGAGTGTAAGATTTAGATATTTAAAGCAAACTTTTTGGGTGTGTGAAGACCTAGTTGTGAGTAGTAGTAATGATGTGGTCCAAGTAGTGAATTGGAATAAAAGTTTGTATGGACATATATGGATGTTAATAGGGGTATATTTTAGGTGTGTATTAAGTTTTTCATCTATTTTTATAGGATCAATAATTTTTAAGAAGACTAAGTGTAATGTGTTGCTTGAGAAGGCCTAATTGCATTTGGTCTCTATTAGGCCTAATGGTGGTTTCTATCCTTATGAGTGGTGAATAAAATATGTAGTGTTTTTTTAATTTTTATAAAATGTTTTTTGAAAGATTCCAAAGTTGATTTAAGTATGGATAGATGTTTGGCTGACCAAGGTGGGTTACAAAAGGAGTCTTGTATTTATACAAGGCATAATAGGCCTATTTGGGCATGGTTAAGGAATGAGAGTGCAAGAAAATAAAAGATCCCCTTAAGGAGAATAAGGAGGTCATTTATACCATAATATTTTAGTATAGGATAATTAATTAATATAAAATAAAATTTATAATCATGATCACAAGGTCAGTTGATGTAACAAGCCTAGTAAGAGTTATATTGAGCAAGGAAGCCTAAGAGGCTATTTTGAGAGGGATAAAAGGTTCAAAAGAGATAAATGAGTTGATTATATTTTGAGATATTATTATATATGCATAATATATTTTTTATTTATTTATTAAAGTGAATTAAAATTGGATAGAGAAGATAGTAAGCTGAAGAAGGGGTCACCATCTATTCACTGAGCAACAAGGTGTCTTGAGGTGATCAAATTGGTCCTGGCTGAGTTTATGCATTGTCAATAAAGAGTGTTAAATGAATTGAAAGTTTGTGGTTGTATAATATTTATTTAAGTGTATGAGTTGGTGTTGGGTCACTTATGGGGTTGGTGCCTCCTTTCAAGTTAGAGTTTGCTAAAGGACTAGCTGAGTTGGTGCTTGACTAGTGAGGGGTTGGTGTTCCTTATGGGGTTGGTGCCTCAATAAATATTGATTCATGGTTTTATAAAAATGTAATCCAAGATATTTTTTAGTGGGTTTTTCCCCCATCTTTTTTTTTTGATATATCTCTTTTGTTCATTTATTAATATCTTGAGGCTTATTTATGTGATTTATTCTCTATGCATTGCTTGATCATTATATTGTTTTGTAAAGTTAATCATGTTAAGTGGAAAGAAAATATTGTTTTAAGACACTTATTCACCCCCACTTCTTAGTGGTAATTTTTCCAACAACAAACATATAGGAGATTAATACATTAGTAAATGGACCTCTTCAGAGTATTGGATATGTAGGAAACACTCATTAATAGAGGAATCTTTGGGGTTAGATTGATATGATGTGCCCACTAACCCATTTTTAACTAATGTCACTATGAAGATGAATAACTAGGGTTTTGTGACTTTGTGATTAGTGTCAATACATAACCCATATCTAAATTCACTATATCAAAGGTGATGAAAAATCCATAATCATTCAGGTGGCTGCATCTTGTTTCATCAAGTATTATGTACATGACACCTATGTCTAACCTAGACACTATCATTGAAGGAACCATCCTAGGATAATTCAAGTGTTTGAGGTTCTAAATACACCCAAATTAGAATTTGGTGACTATTTTAGAATTATCTTCTACTATAATTTCAGCTTTTTCCAGATCTAAAACTATGTTAGCATCAAAACCAACTAAGTACATTAATTATTTATAATTTCGTATCTAGAAAAATTATACTTACTATATTTAATATATCTTAGTTTAATTAATTAAAAAAAATTTATATTTGTGTTTAGTATCTAATTATCCCACTATAGAGATAATTTATCACCCTTGTATCTCCAATTATCCCTGTCCTATTTAACCCTAGATAACCCCAATCTAGATTCATTTTGGGGTTGAACAAATTCATCTATGTTTATTCATGAGCACCATAAATACTATTTAATATTTTCTATGTGAGTCTTATGTATATGGGTATGATCTTGATCTAAATTTTTTAAAACCATTTCTTCAAGAAAAGAGGTCGCAAGGTGCATGATTTGAACTCCAGGAGGATTATTAACTCTAACATGGGTTGTTGTATAATTTAAGTATGCCTTGTGTGTCTAAGTAATGAATAGTTTAGATAATGAGGGATTCACATATGACAAATTTTTTAGGAAAATTTGGTGTTAAAAAGACTATTACATAGTTGTAGATGTATGTTTATTTTTTTATTAAGGAGTTTTATGTTGCTAGGTTCATATGTGGAAGTATTTGATGTAGTATAAGAAAGTTTGGTAATATGAATATATGTTTGTATATGCCATTAATAATTCCTTTTAGTATAGGAGAGGCTTTAATTGGATTTTCTACATGAGTTTCTTATGTCAAGGAAGGGGCATGACTATCTATGTGTTATTGTAGACCATTTTTTTAATATGTATACTCTTATTCCTTACAAGAAGACCCTAAAAATAGCGATGCAACTGAGTTGTTTTATGCTAATATGTGGACTCATTTTGGTTTTCTTAGTTATATTTTTTAAAATTGGGACTCAATAATATTTGGTAAGTCACTAACCACATTTTTGGAAAAGATGGATGTTGTGCTGAAATGGTCAACCACTTTTCACCCATAAAATGATGGGCAGATAAAAGGTTAGAATATAACACTAGTAAAACTATTGGGAGGGTAAAATATGAGGAATATTAAGTCTTGGGATAAATTTTTTGTGTATATTCAAAATTCTCATAACATCTAATCATGTATTCTTCTACTAGAAAATCATATTTTTAAACTTGATTTCACTACTTACCTCCATGTGCACATGAATTTGTTTTGTGAGATAAAAATAAATGAAATTTTAAAGTGGGTAAAGAGGTCAAAATAATGTAAAATTTCATTAATAATATTCAAAAAATTCACCTCCAAGTGGAAGAGAATTTTAAGTAGTCAAAATCCAAGCACAAAGAAAGGCATGATAAACATAGGAGTATGCATAATTTCCTTGTTGGAGATAACATATGGTTTGACATGAGTATAGAGATATTCAAAGATATGAATAAGAATGTTAAACATCTTAGGTATGGTCCATTTTAAATTATGTAGCTAGTGGATAAGAATAAATTTGGATTTGATTTTCCTCGTTATATGAAAATTTAATACGATGTCAATGTTGAGAGCTTACATCTCTTTAAGCCTTTTATGTTATACAATGAATATGAATGGGTACTGATACCCTAAATTCAAGAAATCACTCTTAATAGTTAGCTATAATTGGAAGAATATATTATGCTACATAAGAGAGAGGGCAAGATAGAGAAGACAACAAGAAGAGTAATGCAAAAGCATTGGTTTATTGGGTTAAACGACCAATTACTGATCAAGGCTAAATTATATTATAGAGAAGATAAGGGGAAGATGTTCCATCAAAAGGTTAGTAAATATTTTTGTTACCTAAAACCCTCAAATTAAGGGGGAATAATCCAACATATAGATATAGTCTACTATACATGTCATCTAGTTTACTTTTACCACACTATAATATTAAATTTATGTATCTAAAAGACTATGTATGTAACTTATTCATGTTTGGTTATGTAAAGTGAACTTATGAGTTTATTTACAATTGTAATGTCATAATTAGTGCTGGGATGGTTATGTAATTCTTATATTGATTAAGTCATCAACTTAAAACCTTTGAAACTAAGGATTTTTTCAAGGATGACAAAACAGCCTATACTTATAGAAAATGGTTATGTAACTTCCCCAGAGGTTGTGTGACCACACATTTGGTTGTGTACCTTATTATATTTCTAGGCCTTGAGATTTTTAAAATTTTAATATGTATAAAGTATTAATTTTATCATGGATAAATTAAGAGAATGTGTATGGCTGCAAACATTTTTCTTCATGTTAAAAAATATTTTTTGATTCTTTGGTAGGTTCCAAGATGGAAGGACATATAAATAGTCTATTTGGAAGGAATAGGACATAATTAAAGTTAGTGAGAAGTATTGAAGCTTGTTTTGCTCTATAGTTAATAATTTTGGGTTCTTGGTCCTGTTTTCTCATTTTTTCCTAGCTATTAATATTTGTTCTAGTTGTGTTGGATCATTCTAGATTGTCTACAAAATGTAAAATTATCTTGTGTAGAATATTTAAATAGCATATTAGTGAAAATTTTATCCATGAATACCATGTTTGGAAATAAATTTTATAATTTTTTCCATGAAGGGTAGGTTTGGTAATAAATTTTATAATTTTATCCATGAGAACCATGTTTGACAATAACTTGTATAATTTTATAATTTTTGAATTAATGTTGAGCATGAACATGATGAAATATTCAATATTAAATATAAAGAAGTGTTTTTATATTAAAAGGAGCTACAATTAAGACCCATCATGGTGGTGGAGGTTTCATTATAAACCTAAACAACTCACTTTTTGGGATAATCAAACTTGGCTACACTGTGCATGCTACCACAAATACTATATTGGAGACCATGACTACAATTTTGGAAAAATATTTAATGGGAACCAAAATTAATGATAATTTCATATCATCAAGTGACTTTGTGTCAGAGCTATCTTTGGAAGGGAAGAGTCAAGAGTTATTGAAAGCTATCTCCATAGAATCCCCCTTTGAAGGGCTTGTGGAAAAGGATGATATTTAAATGATGGTATCATTCCTTATCACTGATGATGCATAGTGGAATAATGGAAATATTATTTTTATCAATGGAGGCATCTTTTGATTTAAACTAAAATTAATGTTCCTTGTTGCCATTATGTGTATTATTGATTTAAATTTGACATTGTTAGATTGTTTTTATCATATTTGTTATGTTTTAATTTTTTTTAGTGTATTTGAGTTGTCCTAATTATTAATAACATGTTCTCCCAAAAAAGATATCATAATTTTAAACTCTAAAAGGGATAAGGTATGTACACATCATATTTGAAGTACAGTAAGGTACATCCTATATGTTGGGAGTAAGAGGTGGTATTATATACTTTTAAGTTACCTTTTAGACCATAATCAATGTGTAACTTGACATAATATACCTTAAAAATATATTATTATTGTCCCTCCTCTATCCTACAATTTCTCATAGTCACCCAAAAACATCACCATATATGTTTATATGGATATATGTTATTTTGTTCATTGGTATTTGTCCACTTTTTCTAGCATTGGTGTATAATAATACATTTATGAATTTAGAGATAGATAACATACAATACATAATACATTTATTCTAATGATTTTATGAGTTCACAAATATTTTCACACTCAATACATAGAAATAACAAAAAAATACATTAATATATAAGAGATAATTTATTATATGTTTTAAAGTTAGCGAATTATTTGAATCTACTATCCAACTACTTATAAACAAATCTTAATATAATTAAAAAATAAAATTTATTTCAATATTAATATAGTTATGATAAAGCTAACGGTAGATATTTTCATGTGGGATTATTTATTATGTCATGTTTAAACATATGATTCAGTTTCATGGGCCATGATACAAGGCAACTTGAAACTTGTCTTTGCATGTGGTACAAAAAGTTTATGAACACTTTAAAAGAGTATGAGAATATATTTTTAAATAAAAATTAGTACATGATATTTGATTTGATTTAATTTAGATATGGTTTCCCATTAGAGGCCATTAAATTACATAAATCTACCACATAAAGGGAATGCCAAATGCATCTCATATATATATATATATATATATATATATATATATATATATATATATATATATATAGACACACACACACACACACAAACACACACACACACACACAAACACACACACACACACACACACACACACACACACACACACACACACACACACTTACACACACACACACACACACACACACACACACACACACACACACACACACACACACACACTTTGCATGTGGTACAAAAAGTTTATGAACACATTAAAAGAGTATGAGAATATATTTTTAAATAAAAATTAGTACATGACATTATTTTTTATTTAATTTAGATATGGTTTCCCATTAGAGGCCAATAAATTACATAAATCTACCACATAAAGGGAATGCCAAATGCATCTCATATATATATATATATATATATATATATATATATATATATATATATATATGAAAAATATGAGAAAAAATTAAGTAAAATTGATAATAATAATATTTGAATGAATTTATTATTCAAATCAATAACATGTACATTATTTTTATAGATTTGGACCATATTTTCTGGATATGTGATCTTTTGTAGTTCTTATATCGTATTGTTTAGATATAAGAATTGATATTCCTAAAATTATTTATATATGATGATTTATATTTGAATGTTTTGTTTATAATCGAATTGTCTCATAGATAAAAAAGTGAGATATCTTTGGTCCTTATATTGAATTAAGGTCCCCAAGGGTCTATGGGAATATCTAAAAGGATAATAGTCTATTCTATGAATCTCAATATATAGGGCACTTGAATACAAACTTTTGTTCACTTTTAGGTTCTATAAAAGACAATTGGGCTATATTTTCATTCTATGGGATGTTATGGTTACATTAAATCTATAATTGATAAAATAAAATCTGAAATTGAGCTAAAGGGATACTTAAGTATGATTTAAATAACTTCTTCATATACTCAAGAACTCAAATTGATCCTAATGAAAGTATGAATAAAACAAGAAATAAAAAAGCTTTTGTTTTAAAGGATCTTTTGGATTAATTAATGTAACTTTATATTAAGATTTATTTATCCTTTTACAAATACCCTTTTTAATTTTTTTTAGTGTCTTACAGAGCATTACTAGACAATAAAATAGGGTAGAGAATTTGTATATTGATATCCAACTTCTAAAGAAGAGCCATAACTCTTGCATACAAACAAGATTTGTATCCTTGTTTTTTAAGTTGCATTGAAGAATGAAGTGAGAAATATGGGTACTTATTTTTATAATATAAATAATGTTATATACATTAGAGCTTATACAACATAGTAATAATATGAATAACTAAATGGATAAAGATAGGACATAACCAAAACTATGAACTAATAATTGATTGAGGAACCATTCTTTTGGTTCAAATATTTTATGATAAAATAGAGATGAAAAATATTTATATGTGTTTTAAATAATAATTATGGGTGTCAATGAAGATATGCCTTCAACCACATTTCCTTAATAATTACATATAAATAACAATGCAATAAAACGAAGTTACAAAAGAACTTAGTTATTTGTTTGATTTATTTAAAAAAATCAGCTTGTACATAATAAATATAACACAAAAATATTTAATGAGATGCATTACAATAGACTCTTAGATATTTTATATTATATATATCCTTAAGATTTATAACTAGTTGGTTTAAGTGTAGGGGAATATGTACATAGGCACAAGATCATATACTTATAATAATTATCAGTAACTCACTAACATCATTAAAAATATTTAACACATCAATATGCACCACAAAAATTAAATGATCATTATAATTCCAATACACCTTAACATATTATTGTGTAGGGTATCATGATGAAACACATCACTAAGTGATATCAAATGAATCCATAATTCTATGATTCAATGAATTAAATGTAAATTTTTAGGAACAAAACAAATATGTACCCTTAACACATTACAAGAACATATGCACATTGGACAAGTTTAATGGAAATCATAACCTCAAAAGGATACGTTGTAACACTTTGAAACAAAGGGTGCATTGGATAATACTTGCATAGTGACCCTAATATGCAAAATTCTACATACCAACATCTTACATAAGATGTTGTAAGGTTGTATACTAAAACTCAAAAGACTCAAACCTCAATTATATTTGTAGAATAAAACAAAGACTTTCAAAATGAACATACAAAAAACTTCATAAGATAATGAAAATTGACCCAAACTTTGTGCACCATAAAATTATGTGTAAAATATTATAATGAAATCATGTACACATAGAGGTGGCACAAAACAACATAAATAAACTTGTGCAAAACATAGGATCCATGCCAACTATGAAAATAATTAGTTTTGGCTAAGCATTATACTAATTTGTTTGGTTGATATAGGATTACAAGTGAACCTAAATTCTCATGCATCACATTTTATTTAAATTATGGGCCCTAAAACTCACATCAATACAATAATGTACGGGTAACTAACATATGAAAATTTATAATCTTCATCCAAATATAGTGTAATTGAAGTTGGAAACATTATCATTCCATAGAGGTCAATGTTCCATATCTTTTATTAAGTCTTGCTTCTATTACATGTAAAAGGATAATATGTAGTCCCAAAATAATCACACTCAAGTAGGGGTATGAGTGATCCAACATAACCCATCATGATTTATATATCATATTTATTATATATGTTACTTTATTGGTTACATTGAATGCAATATTTCATTTAAGTCTATTTTTATCACAATAATTGCTTAACTGATCAAACAAATTTTGATGACCTATAATTCAGTGTGAAAGCAAAATAGTGTAATTTGAAAATATTAAAATAATAATGTAAATCCCAAAGATATTTCAACCACTCATATCTCCTAATGTTTTGGAAATATAATATCCTATAATTTATCAATATAGATCCAAATAATGAATGTGAGAGTGGGCAGCCTTATTTCATAACTATTGTACAATGGATATTATTTTTAAAGCCTTTCTATTAATATGACCAAAACGTACTAATATAGATTCATGACCAGATGAACTATTAAGTTTAAAATACATAGACATTAAACTTTTGAACCAAAAGATTGCATGGCACTATATCAAATACCTTATGAACATATACAGAATAATAATATACTTTATGTTTGTTAGATTCTATTTCCTAAAAAAAAGAG
>JARHVA010000285.1:3300000-3302500 GCA_037957365.1 Torreya grandis | reverse complement strand
ATGTGTCATGATATTTCTTTTAGACTTAAATCATGGTAATAAAAATACATAATAACCTAGGAATTCTGACTAAAACATTTATTGAAATGCATAAGCGAGTATGGTGTGAAATTATTTCAAGTTCCTAAGTTTTTTATACATGTAAAATGTATAAAATTCATATATATCCATTGATTTCAAGTCTATATTTAGCCAATGACATGACATATTATTCCCATGGATAGCTAGACATATTGGGAAACTATGCATATAGATATGACATTCCCTTTCTTACCACCACAATATTAACCCTTGGATATGAATGTTGTGGCTTTTTAGTGCGGGCATCAACAAAATCAAAATATGGTAGAGATTCTTTTAATAAGGATTTGTTATTTATTTTTAGAGTTAATAAAGGGAATATTTTTTAATTAGGTGTAGAGAAATATTCTTAAATTTTTGGCAGTAGATTTTATAATTTACAATTTAATGTCTTGTCAATGATTTTTATTGGATGACAAAATAATTAATTAGAAAGTGATTCCTATAGTCTTTGCCTCGACAGGGATTAATAAATATCTTAAAACGCACCTTGAAATGTCAATGATGTGCTTTCCATTAAGGGTGAAGATAGTGAATCTATATTAAGGCAATTGATTTTCATTTTATAGTATTTTGAAATAATTTTATTCATTGATTTTATATATTTTCTATGAGAAAGTTACCATGCTTTTAATAATATAAGAAAATATGAAGAGTTGTGGTTGATTGCTTATCCATCATTTTTTCCATATCATCAGAGAGATTTATTTTGGTATTTTTAGTCCCCACTAAAGAATTCACTATAGGTTTGAAGTGAGAAACTAATATTTTGGGTGTAGCCAATGAGAGCCTTTGACAAGACATATGACTTTAACAATTTTAAAGTTTTATACCCAAATGTTAAATAATATTCCTTCGCATGTTCTTATGAAATATTGTATTTATATAAATATAATAAATAAAATCATTCAAAAAACTATTTAGTTACTATTATATTAATTAGATATTACTTACAAAAAAAATTAGTCTTGCTAAACTAAATAATTTTTAATTTTTTTAAACAAAAAATTTAAAAATCAAATCTGTATAGTCTATCAATTAATAAAATTTAATATTTATAGTTAGTAATTATGAAAGTGAAATCACATGTGCCTTTAATGATGCATTGTAAAGTATGTAAAGGGTAAGTGAAAAAATAATGGAGGCCAAAAAGCACACAAAAACTCATGTTTTGAGTATTGAAATTAGTTCAATGTATGTCATTTTTAAAATTGCATATATGGTTCGATGACATAGGCTCCATAATCACCAAGCCTAAATTTCATACATGGTTTAATAAATTAAAACCAAATAAATGGTTTTAAAACATTAAAACTAGGTATGTGGTTATAAAATAACAAAATTACATAAAGGATTCTATTACTTTATAACCAAAGACAATGAGTCGATACCATTTATTTGGTATCGATATAGGCCATGACTAGGAGATGTCAAGAGGAAATATGTGGTTGATAGTGAGACCAATGAAATTGAAAAACACTTCATCAACATAAATTTGGTAATGGAATGCTAAAAGAGAGGTGAAAAAACACATTATAGTGCATCTACATACAAAAGTAGTTAATTTTGTTACATTTTTCTTGAAATTATTATTATTATTATTATTATTATTATTATTATTAACATATGCAGAGGATAATGTGCCACATGGAAATGAATAAAAACATAAAACTCCTATTTATCCTAACCCATAAATCCCTCCTATCCCTCCTAACCCACAAAACCATCCTATCCATCCTAACCCACAAAACCCTCCTATCCCTCATCAGCCACAAAACCATCCTAGCTCTCATGTAGTTATTCAAGCACCCCAAGGTAGTCAACAATATTTACCGTCCCATATCATTCAAAATAAGATCTATCTTAAGAACTTGATTATGAAATTTAGAAGCCCCATGTAATTAACCCTATTGAATTTATCTAGTAAACACATTACAAGCATTGTTAAGTGAAATAGATTCATTAATGGGTGAAATTAATAGGTGGGTTTGAGTATAGAGATATATGTATGAAATATTATTCAAATAAATTTCATGTAACCACAATGAGTGAAACACATAATTAAATTCCAAATTTGTGCTCTATTTGATGATGGAAAGACTCGTGCACCGTTAGATGTTATGGCTAAAAATATTTGAATCTACTAGTACACTCATGATTTGATCAAAAATAATTTTTGGGACAAATGGTGGATAGTATTTGAACATATACCTTGAAAAAATAATGAAATTATGATTTATTTTTTCAATAAATTGCATTATGAGTTTGTCTATTTTGATTTCTTAGCATTCCAGGGTAGAGGAAAGGGCTCTTCATAGGATAAGATAGGTGCACATCGTGTACCTAATCAACCTATGATAGTACATATTAATAAAACACATCCTCCTAATATCATACCATCTAAAATCAATGAGGATAT
>JARHVA010000285.1:3245000-3295000 GCA_037957365.1 Torreya grandis | reverse complement strand
AGGGTATAGGTCAGGGCTTGGTTGACCTAGTATATGACTTAGTGAGTTTTTGTCAATAACAATATTAGGGCGACTAGGTTGACCTTGTTGGCCAAAATTTTTAGAAGGGTTTAGGGTTAAATATGCCTATATAAACACGTCCATTTTACAATTATTTAAAATTAGAAAAGATGTATTATTCATTTGTGCTACTTTACAATATGCTCTTCCATCATTCTACTTGAGGATTATTATCTAAGGGTTTCTACTTGGATGCTTTGGCTTTTCTTAGTGATCCTTACAAACCAAAAAAACCTATTACAAAGCTCCTTTGGCCAAGGGAGAGATTGAGTCTCAAAAAGTTTATCTTCTAGGTAAGTATCTCTAACTTTCCTCCTCTATTTAGTAGATAGAAGTAGGATAACTAATGGATTTTGAATAATATTCCTCTTCTTCTCCATGAATTAGGGTCTTACCTATACATAGATTAATTGGGATTCATTGATACATGTTTAATTTTATTTGTTTAATAACTACCCACTTTGTGCCACAAGCTTTACTGAGCACTATATTAGACCTTTTGATTTACTTGTTATTAGTTTAGTGAATATGAAAACATAGGACCTAATTAGGGTTATTGCACAATTTTACTTGACTGGAGGCTTTGGAACCCTCTATAGTGATATTATTATGATAAGATACCCCTAATTTAGTCTATTGGAACCATATTGGTCATGTTCATGATCATCTAATGTAGCCCCAATTGGAAGTGTAAGTAGGATCTATGTTATCTGACCTAAGATTGCTTTATATATTGATGCATTTATTATTACATACATTCTATTGAAGTTGATATGAATTTAGACCTTGCAGGTTTTCTTTCACACTCCTCATTTATATATTTTTATTATTTTTTGTATATTTATGATACTAGGTCGACCATGCTAGTAAAGTTTATAAATTATGTGCATAGGTTTAACACATAGTCACATCAAAATGACTCTATTATTTATGGGAAGATCTTCATCATATAGAAGTTACTAAATTGAACAAGTCAACATATTACTCTTATTTAGTTCTAAATAACAAATTATGTCAAACAGGTCGACTTAGTATTCAAGTCAGCATCTAGAACAATAAACTATATCATATAGGTCAACTTAGTATTACAATCAACATCTAGATAACAAACTAGGTCAACCAGGTCAACTTAGTAATCTTAAATAGAGTTTAGCAAACAAGGAAATACAAAACTAGGTTAACTTAGTCAACATAGTTAGTAGAACTTGAAATCAACATTCAAGGCCGTTAAACAAAAATTTGATAGTCCTCAACATCTTTCAACCCACTAAGGTTTCTTTGTTTCACTCTCTTTCAATTAAGTTCTACATTATAGTTCTAATTTTCACAAAGTTTTTAGTCTTCGAAACTACAATCCTACAACAAAATGGGTTAACCTGATCAACCTAGTTCTATAGTCTCTCTTCTATCTGAAAGACTAGGTTGACCTATTTGATGTAGCTCTTAATGACTTTTGATTTTATAATACATAAATGAACTTTTAAACTCTATTATTTAATGTTTTCATAGAGTGTGATCTAAACTGACTCTATACTGTGCTTAAATTGAGAAAAACAACTATATACTAGTAATTAATTCAAACTTTCATTTTCAATTATTTGCATGCTTAGAGTAGCTCACATAGTGTAATTAGATGTTTTTTCAAAATTACATTTAGTTTCATTGTTTTTATCTTTCTTTCACACACTAACAAATCACATAATTTCAAAATGCATTTAAACATTTATCTACTCATGACTTACCTACTTGAATTTCATCACCAAGGAAAAAGATGACTTGGTTTTTTAGACAAGTATAAACATGTGGTTAGTGGTATATATTGTCTAAGCACCCAATACCCTTATCACTATGAGATTATGAAGTAAGAGTTTAGGCTCTAATGCCAATCCATTACTATTGCTAACACAGATCCCTTTCAGCCTAAATGACCTAAAATAATCTATAGATTGCTTTATAGTTCCCTATTTTCATCCAACATCCCTATTACACTTAAAATAACACTTTATAATAATCTAAAAACATTTATAATGACTATTTAGTTAGCATTTACTTTCCATTTGACTGATTTCTCTTTGCTCATTATATGTTGTATTACAAAAATTACATTAGCCAACATTGGTGAAAGGTTTTGTGCTATGTGCCATAATTAGACCATTTTCATTGATATAATTATTTATCTATTTGATTTCACTTATTGATTAAATTACATTAGAATAATATTTTCTTTTTTTTAGCACACTATCATTCTATTCAAAATAGTAATCTATAGATTGTTTTTTACCTTACCTACATTACTAAGTTGACCTAGTCAACTTTGTACTGTTCTCAGGCCCTTTTCAATAGTACTAGGTTGACCTAGTCAACTCCGTACTCTTATTAATGACCTTGATTCTAAATTAGTTCACAATTTATTTCTCCTTAGCACTATGTTCATTTCCTTAAAATCACTATTAAGTCCCCTATTAGAACCTTCTTGGATAAATTGAATCCATTTGGATACTATATGGACTATTCATTTCTTCGTTTATTTACCTCCCAAGAGAATCCTCACTCTTAGAGCACCTCTTCCCCTCCATCTATGGATTGTAACATTGTTAAAATCACACCTCAAGATGAAGGAGGTTGATCCAATCCTTTTTGTACCTATCAAGACAATTCTCATCTTCAAGAGTTTCAATATAATGTGGGAGCAATTGACACAAGTCTATCTTATAATCCCTCTAGTGATCCACCTTTCAATAAACCTCCCTCTAACACAAACCCTCCAATTTATATGATTTAAATTATTACACAAGTCATCCAACAAATTAACCTAATGAAAACTTCTAACATCTCTCAAATGATGAAATTACAACATCATTTGGCTAATATGGCTAATCAACTTCTATCTCTCAATCCTCAAGCCAATCCAAATTTTATTTCTCCACCTCTTAGAGATGCCTCCAGAAATGTTATTCTTCAACCTATTATGAATAATAAAATGCTTCAATATATCCAAAATGAGTCTTTATCTCCTTTCATCATGTCCATTGATATTGGTAATATATCTCCAACTATAAAGTATGATGGGACTAAAGACCTTGTATCCTTTCTCAAAGCATTTGGAAATATTTATAAAGAGTGGATCCAAACTAATACTTTAGACACAACTAAAATTATATTTAAAACTTTCACTGGTGATGTATTGGAATAGTACAACTAACTTCCCTAACATTTCATTTGGTAATTTGAGTATTTAGTTAATCCTTTAGTAAATGAGTTTCAACACAATTAGCTTCCTAAATTTTTTTTTAGCCATTTCATTAATGCTAAGCAATCTCCCATTGAATAAACTCATGATTTTATCAAATGATGGAAATCTCTATCCCATTAGGTCGACCATAGCATGGTTGATGAAAAAAAAATTAAACTCTTTATAACTAATTTAACTCCTTCAATTCAATATAAGGTTCAAACATTTTCTCCTCAAATACTTAATGAAGCTCTTAACCAAACTAAATATCAAGACTTCCTCATGAAGAAATTCTAACCTAATACCAAATTTCTTAAAGGATATTTTCAAACTTCTACTAATTCCATCACCAAAAATACTCCTTGATCTAAATAAGGAGTTTCTAAAGTCAACACTTCCCCATATTTTCACATACCACTAACTATGCAATAAATGACACACTTTTTACCACCCTCTAAACCCTTTACTTATCCTAATAATCCTCCTAAATGGTATGGTCATAATCAATTTTGTCAGTCCCATGTCAACATTGGTCATTCCTATGAAACTTGTTGAGGTCTTACCAAATTTTATATCTCTTACATGATTTATTATTCATTCAATCACAAAGCTATAAACCAATTTCATCATCACGAGTACAACACCACTTTTTAAAAATGACAAGCTTCCAAATATTCATCTTCTAATAACCAAAAATATTTTTCCACATGTAATAATCAACAAAATACCTAGAATGTTTGTGTTATTGATGTTGACTATGAATAATATTATAATAATTCTCAATATGTTAACATATCTAAGGTCAATTATCATCACCAACCAGATCACAAAGATCCTATCACAAAACCTAATAAAACATCTTTGGAAGACCAAATTCTCAAAGATACTATATCCACTCATTTAGATTCAGAAGCCCCTAAGGAACCACTTCCTTCTTTTGAACTAATAATAACTTCCATTCCTTGAAAATATACATTAACTTCTAAACCTCACACTAGTTCTTCTTCTAAATCACATTGGAACTTTATGGAAGATTCTACTTATGGAGTAACTTAACTCCATGCCTTACAAGATTATATTTATGGAGTTTATTCATATTTCCCCTTATCATCACAAGTTCCTTATGAAACAATTACAAGAAAATATAATATACATATTCTATAGATGAATAACCACCATCTATTGAACCTCAACCTTATAATGTGCTACCATTGAATTTGTGTGTCTTTCCTCCAAACCATCCATTGAATTTTTTGAAAAACACATGATTAATGATGAAATCCTTATTTACACCAATGATTCACCTATATTCATTAAAATATCCATTAATACTACCCTTATTCATAAAGTTTTACTTAATGTTGGATCTGTTATTAATGTGACATCTTTATGGCTCATCCAACAACTTGGCTATAATAAAGATTTTCTCAAGTAAACCCACCTTACCTTTTCTATATTTGATAAAACTAATCAAAATCCACTTGGTTGTATTGAGATTCCCTTAAAAATATAACCTAAGACCATTCAAACTAAACTTATGGCCCTTGATTTGTCTCTATCTTAGAACATACTCCTTGGTCGTCCATGAAATCGTAGAATAAGATCCATCACTTGTTATAGTAGATAGTGCATCAAATTATTACATAATGGTATGTGATATAAGAATGAAGTTGATCCCAAACCTTGGATTATTAAAATTCATAATATAAAATCTCAATATATTAGTCTTACCATTCTTACCATCATTAATGCTCCCTTACATGATTTCATCATCTCAATCTAGACTTACAAGTCACTCTTGTTGATTCAGTTGATGATGATCCTAATGACTTGTAACATAATTTTAACATAATTAAGTTACCTTCTTATATCTTAGAGTGGCTTCATCTTTATTTATTACCTCATGATTGCACTATCAAAGAGAAATGACTCATATCTTTCATGATCTTATTCATAAAATTGTAGAAACCTATGTGGATGGCCTCATTACTAAGTCTAAATGTCATAAGACTCATATTTTTGATCTAGCCATCATCTTTGACCATCTCCTTAAATACATAGTTACATTAAATCCTTACTAATGTGTCTTTGGTGTCACATTGAGTAAACTATTAGGATTCTTAGTCTGTCTCCATGGCATTGATATTGACCGTGCTAAGATTAATGCTATCATCAACATGCCCATCCCCTAATCCATTCCAGATATTTTCATTTATCTTGGTAAACTTGTGGAAATGAAATGAATCATCCCAAAAATTGATTATCGTATCTACTCTGTCAATTTTCTTGTTAAGAAAGGTAATTCTTTAGAATTGATGGATCCATGTCAAAAAGAAAATGATGACATGAAAGAATCATTGCTTCACCCACCTACTCTTTGTCCTCCTTCAAATGATCCACCTTTGATCCTATATACCTCTTCTACACCTATATCAGTTGGAGAAATGCTTGCCTAACAAGATGATACAAGAAGAGAATATGCCATCTACTATATGATCTGAGGCCTCATTGATTATGAGAAATGTTACATAAAAGATGAACATGATTGCCTTTCCATATATTTTATAGCCAAAATACTTTGACATTATATGGTTTATTACACCACTTATGTTATCATACATTATGATCCCATTCATCACTTATTATCCAAATCCTTTCTTATCGGAGATATAATTTGCAATTGGATGGTCCTTCTCATGGAATTTTATCTCTAAATTATTACTCAAAAATCTTTCAAAGAACAAATCATTACATATCAACTTGCGAAAATTCCCATGCCTGCTATCGACCACCTTCAAGATAGTCTTCCCAATGATAATATTCTCTATATTAAAGGTATCAATAAATCCATATCCCTTAAATAATACTTCAATATCTTCAATAATGATTTTGAAGAAAGTAATATTGATGAAACTACTATCCTCACTAATACTACTAAATCAAAAGTAGTCATCTAATAACTTCCTAAAATTAATATCAATTTACATGATGATACTTAGACCATTCACTTTGATGGTGATAAAAGCCTTCAAGGAACTAGGGTAGGTTGTCTTCTTACAATCCCTCTTGGTTAAATCATCCCTTTATATTTTTTATTAACATTTGATGTCACTAACAACATGGCCATGTAAGAAGCTTTAATCTTAGGCATGAGAGTTAATCTTGATTTAAATATCCAATACTTGTATGCCTTAGGTGATTCTCAACTCATTTTCCTCCATGTTAATGGTGATTACCAATGCAAAAGTGAAAATTTTATTTCTTATCCATAAATTATAACTACTCTTACCAAAGCTTTCATATCTTTCACTGTTGATCCTATCCCTCAAGATCAAAATTCTATTGTTGATTCCTTAACTTCTTCAACATGTGTTTTTCATCTACACCAAATTCTTTCCAATCACAAAAATTTTATCCAAATAATAAAATATCCATATTCTACTCAACCACATGATTCACTTATATACCACATTGAATCCATCACCATTCAACAAAGCCCAAGGTATAAAGACAACATTT
Organism: Torreya grandis; assembly: GCA_037957365.1. Classification (NCBI taxonomy): domain Eukaryota; kingdom Viridiplantae; phylum Streptophyta; class Pinopsida; order Cupressales; family Taxaceae; genus Torreya; species Torreya grandis. The sequence goes on along the minus strand of JARHVA010000285.1, from coordinate 3,288,189 downwards.
AATTTTTGGAACACCAAAATTATACTCTCAACTTAAATTGTCATGAAAAGACTCGTATATGAAAATAATATTTTTAATTATGTAGTATAATATAGCATCCTATATTATCACAATGATAAAGGTACCTTATCAATATGATGTTACTCCTCTTCTTGAACAAGAACATGGGGGCATTTATAGTGGCCAACTTAGTGGACATGCTACAGCATGTAAATCCTTACGTATGGGATATGTTTGACCTAATCTTAAAAAGGATCTAATAATATTTGATAAAAATTTTACTCTTTTGTAGATCAATAATAATTAAACTCACTCACCTCTAGCCAAACTTCAAATTGTCAAATCTCCTTGGCCATTTTCCATATGGGGATTAGATCTCATAGGTAAATTACCTTGATCTCAAGATAGGAATGTCATTATAATCATATCCATATAATATTTTACCAAAAATGTAAGTTATATGCCCTATGTTAATGTCACTAGTACTACCATCTCCAAATTTATCCTTAATGAAATCATTTTCCGCTGTGATGTCCATCATACTATAATTTCAGATAATGGTGGTAATTTAAACAATAAAGGTGTCAAATAAGTCTATGTTAAATTTAAAATTAATAAAAAATTCTCTACACACTATCATCCACAATGCAATGGCCAAGCTAATTCCACCAATAAAATTATTAATAAAATTTTCCAAAAGATAATTCAAAAAATATGCATGGATTGGAACCTTCATCTCTATCCTACTCTTTGGGCCTATTGGACTAGCATATATACTATCACTGGGGCAATGCCATTATCTCTATTCTATATTTTTGAATGAGTCATTCCATTAGAAGTGGAGATTCATTCTATTTATATATCTCTTCATGGTACCATACCCTATAAATAATTACATGAATCTCACCTTAATGCCCTCAATCTCCTTAGGGAACACCTTCTTTCTGGTTTACAATACAATTTCCAAACAACCTAAAAAATGAGTTAAAGTTTGTACATTTACTATTGGTGATCTTTTCCTTAAATTAGACTATACTCATGACAAAGAAATTAAATATACCCAAAAATGGTGGGGCCCTTATTTAGTCAAAGACATTCTTGGTCTAGGTACATATCACGTTCAAATTGATGAAGGCCACATTTTTAAAAATCCCACAAATAGATAATTTGTTAATAAGTATTTTACCTAATATTTACCCTATTTTCATATTTTCTATATGTTATATAACACTTATTATAGGATACTTACATGAGTCTCATCCTTTACAATAGTTCTTTGTTTTCACAAACCATAGTCTTTGCTTTTGGTCTTTTGGTTTCTCATTTTTCTCATGAGTTGCATTGTAAAACTATGGATAGAACCCAGTATTTCACATGATGTAATTATATCCTATTTTATTTTGTCTCTTTATAAATACTTTTTGGAACCCCTTGGGTTTCTCTTTTGTGAGTTTCAATGTAAGACCATGGATAGGACGTGGCCTTCCTTAAAAATACCATATTTTTCTTATCCCATTTATTTTTCAAATACTTTTTGGCACCCTTGTGGGTTTCTCTTTTATGAGTTACAATGTAAGACCATGGATAGGACCTAAATTTCCTAATAAAATCACCATCTTATCATTCCTTTTTCTAGAATGTGTTTTATGGTTAAGAGTTTTTGATCTTTTATTCTGAGCTTTAGCTTTTGCTTCTTTTAATAGATGAAATTTTCACAACCAATCCATATTAGCATATTTTACTCTATTTCCCTCAATATTATGATAAGGAATCACACTTCACTATCATTGTATCCTTATTTTCACCCTTTGCCACTTTTTCTTTTTTGATTTAAAGTAATTTAAATTGTTTCATGTTTCATTCATCTTGATTTCCTTTCTTTTCACTCCACATTGGATAAAACAAGGTCGAAGTCAACATAGAAATTTTATTTCACCTAGAATTACGAGACTCATAGAAAACATGATCTATAATTTCTCTCTCTTAGAAACCAAGATCCAAGTGTTCAAATGAAAGTTATCTTTAGCACCCATGTTTAGTTTCCAAAATCTGTATGGAGGAGGAATAAAAAAATCCATCAAGAAAGTTAAAATCCAAATAATTAGAAACAAAAGCTAATGATATAAAAATGGTAATATAAAAATTTAAAAGTTCAAAATCACACTAAAAGAGATGATTACAAGCATATATCATATCTTCAATTGATGCTCAAAATCCATAGTTGGCCTCATAATGAAGCCGAGGTCCATTCAAGTGAAGTAGGAGAGTAGATTGAAATAGGAGAATTCAACAAAATATACGGTGTTACATAATTTCTCATACAAGTACGCAATCTTCATAGTAGACAAATGACTCTACAAGGAGTCATGAGAAATGGAGAATATGTTGTGGGAATGTTGGTTCATTTTACTTTTCATGTATATATCCTTATTGGGGTGATTTACATAATTCATTTATTGAACTAAGACTTGTGTGGCTAGGAGAAGTTCTTTAGAGTCCTTAATGTTGATAGTCCTCTTTCTTTGAAAAACCTAATTTGGATGTCGTGACTTAAGTGAAGAGTTTGTCTTCCTTTTTTTTCTTCTTTCTTCCCTCCACCCATTTCATTTCACCATTTGACATGCATGTGTGATTCTAAATTTATTTTCCCTCTTCTATACTTCCATGTTCTTCACATCTTATAAAACATTCCAACAATACTTTTTTTAAGTTTTATCTATCTTTGGAGCATAAAAACATTCTTGAGAAAGTATGGATTTCTTTATTTACACCATAGTTTTAGATTTATAGAATTACTTTGATTTCTTTTACCATTTATTATTTTTTAATACCCCTTTTTCATGGACACCTGAGTCTATTTCTACTTTCATGTAATTTTTTCATTATTTATTGATGTTGGATTATTACTTCTCACTCATCAATGTTGTTTTCCATTTCATGCACCATTTTTCATTGATTTTTGAGTAAGAATTATTACTGTTAATTCATCGATTTTATTTTACCATTATTTTTTGCCCATATTTATTTGAGTAAGGATTGTTACTATTTTCACATTGTTGTTTGATTACCATATTGATAAATTTATATTTTTAATTAGCTACTATTATATCCCATGATAATGTTTTTTACCTCTCCTTTTTGTATCATCTTTTACTCCATCCAACCATAGTGAATTATTTCCTTTTAGCCTTGTAACTACAAACTTAACCTTATTATTAGCCTCTGTCTCCTCATATTCAAAATATTTATTCATGCATACAATATTATTAGTCAATTATTATACACTAAGACTTCCTACATACATAGGTACTTCTATTTGTGGTTTATCTCTTACCTTCATGATTGTCATTATGATATTTTATTCTTAACTTGGCTATCCTTTTGGTACTACCTCATCTTCTTGTAGTTCTTTTTCATCACTTATGTAACTTGCTTCAATACCCCTTATTTATGCCATATCCATTTCTTGTAAGATTTCTTGCATATTCCTCATATCTGTCATTATTTCCTCTATTATTGTTTTCATCCTCTAACCTTCTTTCTCACCTCTAGTCCTAAGTGCCATCCTCACAATCTTCTTTTTCATAGGTTATTATTCTCTCTTTTCAATTACTTTTTCACAAGATTCTATTTCACAACATGTCTCATTTTTATTAGGTTGCTTCGTCTTGAATTAAAACCAAATATTCCTATATCTACCTATTTTTATAGGATATTGTAAGATATAATACAACAAATTGTGGAATGGAGTCCTTAAAGTCTTCTTTTAAGTTTACTATCTCAACCTCAGATTCTCATAACTAGGCAAGATATTGAATTGTGATAGAAATACTAATATACAATATAAAAATTAAACATTTTTAATGGATCTATTTGATATAAGACACTTTTTATTCTAAACAACTTGTGTAAATGTTACAACACTTGATTTCTTGTGTTATATGATTGACCAAGACTACTTATATGAAGGCTTTTACTAGGATCATATACTATTTCAAGGATATAATTTCAATTTGATCATTCATGATGTTTATTAAGGTTAATAAAATAGAATCCAACATGAAACAATCTCTTTAATAAGTAACAAACACCTTTTCTACTTTTAACTTCTCTTTTGGTTATCTGAGACCATTAAGGGCTATAAGAATTTCACTAAATTTTAGAGAGAGATTGAAACCAATAGAGACATTCAAATCACCTCATAATGTTTATTATATCATGATCAAAGTGTATTATCAACTCAAAAGTCTACTCTTTTGTATTTATCTTCTTCTATCAAACCCCAATGAAGGACTACAAAACCTAATTGGCCTAACACTACACAGTTAGATATAATTGTTCTTATAAGACTCTTTACATATTTACAAAACTTATATATTTTTTAATACTATTTATATCCTTTTTATATAATATTTCATGTGATTTATATCAATACATTAAGAGAAAAATGAGTTTTTAGATGTCATAAAAAAATGTTTTTTTATTATTTACAAGTCTAGAATATGCAGTCACTTATAAATATCTTTAGAATACATTTTGAGACTTTAATATTTTCTAATTATCTTAAGGATATAATTTTGTCTAAGGATACTAAATTATAAATAATTGGATCAATGGTATGGAATAAAAGTAAGTTTCCAATCTCAAAATCTTGTTTTTTCTAACAACCTATATGTTTATTTTAACACAACCCACTATAAATTTATTTTTATACCTTTAAAAATCTAAAATATACTTTAATACTTTAGTATAAACCTGTGGTCACCTGGCTATGATTTTTTGTGATTTTTGGATAGTTTGTTCTCTCACAATCTCATTTTAGCCTCTATGAGCTTGATTTAGGGTTTCAAGGTCTGTAAGGAGGCTATGAGCTAAAAATTTGAGTTTTTGAGATGTAAAATGAATTTCAAGGATTAATAATTCATGTAATAATATAACTAATTATTTATATAATGTTTCCAATTTAAATTTTCATTAGAACTTCAAAATAATGATATTGTAGTGTCTTTTCTTGATTGTAACCCTATATTTTGGACTACATACCCTATTTTGCACTTCTTTAGCCCAATAAATGATCATGAAACATGTATAAATTATCAAAAAATATTAATATCACATATAATTATAATAAATAGTATATATTCACACATAAATTATAATTAATATCTTATTAATTATCTTTCTACAACTCTTACAAACTTAGACCCTATTCGTACACAAAATTGGTCATACAACAATATTGAAATTAAATTGTATTCTTATTTTTGTAAAATTTTAAGCTTTTCCATATATGGTTCGACCTAAAAATATATTAACTAACTGACCAAACATGGATTCATATCACTATAAGTTTTCAACCACTCCTTAACATCATCAATATGCCTTATTTAGCCCCTTATCTTACATAAGATGAAGCTTCTCAAGATAAAAACATGATTATTAAAAATTATAACCAAAATAAGAGATTAAATGACATATAAAACACCTAATTATACCCATAGTTTAAATTTATAAATACCATTATCCATGATAGTCATTCAAACTCCTTAAATAAACCAAAATCCATTCAAAAATTTGAATTGTTATTTTTGCAAGAAACTCAGATTGACTCTAAATGTCTAAATATAGACTAGTGAAGCCTATACAAGGCTTAATAAAGATGAAATAATCCCTTTAAGACTTCATAATACCCATAAAAACACAATTTAACCCATTATTTATAAAATATTTTCTTATAGATTGATGTATATGCATCAGTATGGGCCAAGTTTGACATACTCTTGGTGGTGAGGGTTGACATCATGAGGTTCTATCTAGCACTGCTACCCAATGAGCTCAATGTTATATATATTTTGGTGATATATACACTATACCTAAGGAGGAGGAAGTGGATACCATATATCCCACTCATGGTGGTATTTCCGTGAACCTAGATGATATCATGTTCACTATGTTTTAGCCATCTACATTTTATCTAGACACTTTGTATTCAACTTCACAGGTATCTTTAATAATTTATTTCTTGAAAAAAACTACTAGACTTTTTAAATTTCTAATACTTATAAAATTTAAAAGGTAATAATTATTTTTCATGTATAAATCTAAATTATGTATATGATTTTTTTTATGTTTCATTAGGATTTTAGATACCACATGAGCACATGCATTTCTACTATTATATTTGTATATACCTATATGAAGGTTTTTTTAAGGATTAATTAATGTTATTGTTTATTTTACATTTATGTTGTTGTATATATGATTAAGTAACTAAAAAATAATATTTTATTTGTTCAGTTAATGACCACACTAGACACTCCACCATCTATTCAGGAGGAAGAAAATATAGGTGTTGATGTTATGATTTCATGTACATAACAACTCATCAAGTTACATTATAGTCATTTTAATGTTTAGGTGTAAATATGGACATGTGTTTTTTAATTATCCTCTATAATTGTGAAAATATTTGACACATGAAATAATTATCTATGTAGAGTCCTCCAAAAATTTCTTTTGGTCCTATTAAAATGATTAGTAGGCATGACATGGTATAGTTTACAATTTAATTTCTAAAATTTTATAGTAAATTTAAATGATTTAGTCAATTAGCTTAGATGCTTGATCTAATTTTTTATTTATTAGTCAAGATTAGCATGCACCCAAACCTTATGTTATCATGAACACATCACCAAATCTTTTTGGTAATCCAATAGACATTCCTATTCATGAGTGTGAACCTATCATATACCATATTGAGTGCCAATTCAAAATTGATCGTGACCAATAGGGTGTGATAAATGCACCTATAAATAATTATTTTATCATTTTTAAAACTTAACGTGTTAATTTTTTAAAGTATCATGTTCCAATACATGTGTAATTTTTTTGAATCATAGTAAAAAATATCTGACACCTCTAGTTGTGAGGAAGACATCAAAGGGAGAGCCTTCTACTAGCAAGACAAAGAGAGATGGATTTAATGATCATTATCATCTTTTGTGACATTTTACTGTATGCTTATATGGATTTATGAATAGTTATTTGGAATTGTATGCCCATATGGCATTGACCTGGGATATTGTATTGTGTTAACATTTTGTACTCTTTTATATGGATTTTATGTATATTATATATAAATATATTTTTTAACATTTAACTTTTTAAATATTCTCATTGATTTCACATTTCAGATTTTGTTATATTTTATTACATATTATATTACATGTTCACATTATTATATGACTTAAAATTTTGGTGATCATTAAAATTCTACCTTTAATTATGTTGAATGTTGTTGAAATGTATAATAAATTTACATATAAATATGTTTCAAAATTATTACAAAAGGTGTGGTAACTGATCATGATACAAGTAGACCTTTATTATATCTACTTAATAGGTATCTTGAAGATTTTTAACATCATTTTTAAAATGAATTACATATATTATTTTATGAATTCACTCAAACTTATCAAGGTTATCTCATATCCACACCCTGACCTCTATCCACAAAAGACAAACAATCTTGTTAGGTCTTTTCAACTAGACCTCTAGCTTATAATGCTCTTCATTTGAGTTTGGTATGAAATAAAATGTTTATAGATTTATCAAGGTTATTACATGCTTTTTAATACTCTCTTTCTCCACCTATACCATCAAAAATCTTCTTTTACCAATCTTCAACTAAAAAATAATATTTTTTCCTTTACTTAGTCCTTTAGGCCTTATTCCTAGGATTATTAAATTCTCTAATTTGAAGTATTTTTTTTAAGGTATAATATATATATGATTTTAAATGGATTTATTTTATTATTAAGGTGATTATTTACTCAAATAACCATGTTTTCAACATATCCCACATTGTTTCCCTCAAGGAAATACAAAAACATGAACTTGTTCTTGTCCTTTCAAGACCTTAACAAGTAGGTTTGTCATCTTAAAATAATATGTTTTATCATTATATAGGGTATTAAATACTTAATCAAGGTTTATTAAATCCATTTTGACATTACTTAACTTTACATATATTCCACTTCTTTTAATGCGAATATTTTATCTTTAATGAAGAAAACAAGGATTTAGGCTTAATTGTACATGTCTATCAACCTTATAACTAGAATAACTCTAGAATTAGAAATTATATAAAATTTAAACCTTATTTATTACCTTTAAATTACTTATCTCTATCCCCCACTTAAATTACATGATCTTTCATTCACTAATTTTGAATATTTTCATGTTTTCTGCTTATATGCAATCTTATAAGAACACAATAACCCATAACATGAATATTAGGAGTTTTTAAGGAATTAAACCAATTTAAATAGATAAAATGATTAATTTATAATCATAATAGTATTTTATTTTTTCATTTTGTATGGTTTGTTTGTCAAATCTAAGAATTTTTACTCACTTTAACCCTATAACAGGGTTTACACAGTCCCAAGACAGTTGAGAGCAAACAAAAAGGATTAATTTCACTTATGTTGATTATTTTTTTGATAATTTTCACTTATAATAAAGTTTTTATGACATAATATTATTATTATAATCACTTATAAATCTTTAAAAATATCTAAATGATCATAATGAATAAAATTCATTCTGATTGTGATATAGTGATAGACCCAGGAGCATAAATTGGATAATGTCTAAAATTATAATGACCTTAAAGGGTTATTTTAATAAATTTTAATAATGATGAAAATAAAAAAATCTCTCATCTCATTTAATTTTTTCTTTACCAAAAGATAAGGAACAAAGGTTTTAAACCTTATACACAGGTCTACAAACCATATTTTAACTATATCTTTCTCTATAGATATCCATAACACATGAAAACTCTTTTAAAACATCAAGGAAATTATATTTTAAACTTATAAAAATTTTAAAAATATATTTTTAGATAGATTTAAAGTTATGATAGTTATAGTTGATGCACCTAGAGTCTTATTTTTTATAGGCTAGTAGCCTCCTCAACTAGAATCTAAAGCCAATCTAACACTTTTACCATAATTTATTAGTTATAAAGGATTATCACATACCTAAAAGTGTAATTTTACTATAGTAATAGTTTTTTAACTTCCTTAGGTTTTGTTTTTTTCAAAGACAATTAAAAATAGAGGGTTTACGACCTAATCTATAGGTATCTAATCAAATATTTTGAAATAACCTAAGTTATAGGAACCTCTAGGAAATGAAACCAATTTCAACACATTCCAAAAATACTAACACACATTTATACAAAGTTTAAAATTATTTGAAGGGTTAGGTTTTTTATTTATGGAGGTTTTTATGTTCTAAATGCTAGTTTAAGGGTTTGAGGACCGTGTTAAAATAAAGAATTTGAATATCAGAAAAAACTGGAATTTTAAGGATGTCATGGAGTATTTAGGTTGGAGGTTTACTTTAACACATTCATATATCCCTATGATGTATTCTTTTCCCATAATCAATCTTCAAATGTGATGAAAGACCAATTTTTATTAACTATCAAACCATGTGTATTTTCTTTCCATACATGTAACTTAAAGAAAATAATAACTATGTAAAAATATTAATTACATACAACATGAAAATTTTATTATGATTAATGCAAGATTTTTATTGAAAAAATAACCTCAATAAAGTAACATTTCATTGATTTTAATATAGACTAAGTTACAATAGTTCTTGATAAAAAATTGTCTCAAGAGATCATACTCATTTATTTGAGCTCTTTAGGTTTGGTTATCACACATAAAGGTGGTGATTAAAATATAGGAATAAATTATTTACATTTGAGTATGCCCATCTATTAGATAGATGACTCATTCCATCCTTAAGATGACATTTCCCTAGATGTAAGATGCAAGCCACAGTTGGAGATCTCTATCTTTGGGGCCTTGTGGATGAAAAATGGAATCAACACCATGTTTAGGGTGGTTATTAAATTCTAGGGACACATTATTGGAATTTGAGTATGCCATTATATGTGATGGAGTACCTATTCTAGCCTCAAAATTACATTTCCCTAGAAGGCAAAATTGTTATTTTTTTGGAATATTTTGGATAGGCATAAAACATAAAATCAAATATACATGAATTAAAAAAATGGTCACATGCATGTATAAGTATATAATTTCAACCCAGAGAACTTATATTTAAAATAAAAAATGAACTCCTAGTAGAGGACTAAGTGATTAGTTCTAGCATGCAACCTTTATGTAGTTAAGAGACATGGTCTTTTCCTCCAATAAACATTTTTGCTTCTGGGACCTTCAATTCAAAATAAATCACTTATAACACATTTATATGTGTAATTTACATGTGTTACCAATGTAATGGCCTTTAAATCCATGTGGATACCCTATTTTAAAATTATTCTTGCCTTGATCAACATTGAAAAGAAATGTTGTCAAGATACAAGCTGGAGTGGGAGATCTCTATCTCTAAAGCCTCATAGATAAAAAATATAATTCACACCATATTGAGGGTGGTGGTTAACCTATATAACGTCATTATATGCATTTGAAAACGACCAGGTTAGGAGATAGATCAAAATTTCTAACCTTAAGATGGCATTTACTTAGATCCAAGATGCAAGCCACACTTAGATATCTCTATTTCTAGTTCCTCATGGATGAAAATTAGAATCAACACCACATTGATGGTAGAGATTAAAATATATGAATAGATTCTTGGTATATGAGTATCCTCATTTATGATATAGAACACCTATTATGGGCTTAAGATGATATTTGCCATGATGTAATATGCATGATGTAGTTGGAGATCTCTATCTTTGGGGCCTAATGGATAAAAATTGGCATCTCTACCACATCAGTGGTGGGAAGTAACCTATAGGATTGCATTATTATCAATAAATTACACCTGGTTAGGATATATATCACCCATTCCATCCTCATGATAATATTTCCCTATATGTAAGATGCAAGCCAAAGTTGAATATATCTATCTACAAGACCTCATGGCTAAAAACTGGAATTGTCACCATGTTAGGGGTGGTGATTTACCTTTAGAACTATATTCTTAGCATATGAGTATGCCTAGTTAAGAGACATATCAATTTCTATGGATTTTTAAAGGAATTTCCCTATAAGGCCAAATTATTTTTTTAAAGGCAAAGTTTGGATAGGCATAAAATGGAAACTGTTTATCATATCCATGAACTGAAAGAATAGATATGCGAACGTAAAATTACTCTACCTACACCTTGAATTCCTTGTATCTCAATTAATAGATGTAATCATGGTAGAGGATTAAATGATGTGTCTTAAAATACAACTTTTATGTAGTTAACATACATGGTCTTTGCCTCAAGTAGAAATTTTTTCTTTTAGGACCTCCATTTTGAAATCCATCAATTCTAACACCTTAAGATGTGTAATTTACATGTGTTCCTATTACGATGACCTCAAAATCCATGAGGATACCCTTTTTTTAATCATTCCATCCTTGAATAACATTGACAATAATTTTTTTCAAGATGCAAATCATAGTTGGATATCTCTATCTCTAAAGTTTTATGACTAAAAATATGGCATCATCACCATGTCAAGGATGGAGAATAACCAATAGGATTAGATTATTGGTAACTAATTATGCCTGATTAGGAGATAGAGTACCCATTCCAACCTTAAGATGGTATTTCCCTAGATAATGTATAACATTCAATCATCTAAAGGAACTGAAAGATTATCTGATCTTAAAAAATACATAAATCTCTACTAATAGTGCTAAACACATGAAGGTGGAATATTATTTGGCACCACTAACCTAAAAAAAATGTTAATATGTAATTAAATTTAAATTTGTATGTAATACCTAAGAATTATATAAAATTTGATAAAAGTAAATATATTTACATTTGATAAGTCAACATACCTTGGGATTTTAATCCAAGGAACCACTAGGATCAGCTCTAATATTTATAGTAGTAACTTCATGATTAGATTCAATAACCTTCCATAGATTAATTTGTAATGGCCCACCCTAATATTTGTGTAACTCAAAATTTGTTGGAAGAACCAAAATTGACTAGTGTAGCATCTTCCAATGTAATTCATAGTATTCAAACAACCATACAGTCTAATTTTTTATTAGATAGAGTCGAGGAAAATTTCTAGTAACTACCACATACCTAATGGGATAGTGAATGTTTTCCCCATATGTGATAGAAAAGGTCCATTTCTATTTCTCATTTATAAACCAACACAGTTAGTAGTATTTCCCCTCCTCATTATCCTCATTTGTAATAACTACAAAAAAATTACTTGCATGAAAAAATAAAACATGATGTAATAACATGTTCTTATGATATATTTACCAAATTTAGTACATGAAACAAATGTTAAATATATTTTACCTAGTTTCACTAGATCAGATACATGGCCAAAGTCATGTGATGATGTTAGCTTTATAAGTTATAAGGCTATGGGAATATGATAATTATCAATTAGAATTAGAGGCCTATAAATACATTCATCCACCCATTATTATGACTCACACTCATTCCAAACAAAGTCAATGCATGCACAATAAAAGATATGACTCATATGAACCATCCAAGAACTTGTGTTTGATCTATGAAATGAGTGTAAATCACTTGATCCTATTACTATCATATAATATTCATAGCTTTCCAATTGTTCATCATCTATCAACCATAAATATCTACATATAGTGTACTTTTATTAAGCACCAATGCCCATATTTTTGTTACAACATTTAAATATGTTTTTTCCATCTGTAAAATCAAGGACCTCTTAAAAATTTAACTCCTCTATTTTAAGCACTCTTTTTAAACATGCTACTATACCATTGTGCTCACTTTTCCCATGGCTTCCTTTAGTTAATCTCCAAATATGTAATACAATAGTGCTCATATGCATCCTTCTTAACTAGCATAACATCTATGAATTCTTAAATTATGATGTGTATTTATCAAATCAAATATAATTTTGATTGAGATTAATGTTCCTTTCACTCAACATGCCATAAAATAAACAACATTATACATACTTTGAATAATGTGTTTGATCATGAATAATATATAAGTGGTACTCCTTAATATTTTTTGATCATGCTCTATACTGTTAGGTGAAGGAATGAATGTTATATGCACAAAATGGAAACTTGTATTGAATTGTATTATTATGAATAAACATCTCTTTGTGGTATCAATTTGTAATTATCTATAGATGCAACCATTAAAATAATAGTACCAAATAGGAATGTGTCCCTGCATAACTTGAATTATTCATCTAGCAATTGATCTCTCTCTCTGTGTGTGTGTGTGTGTGTGTGTGTGTGTGTGTGTGTGTGTTACATACTCATATATAATTTACTCCCTAAATTTGTCCATAAATTTAGAAATGGGTATTTATTCTATAAAAATTTTATTAAGCACCAATGCCCATATTTTTGTTACAACATTTAAATATGTTTTTTCCATCTGTAAAATCAAGGACCTCTTAAAAATTTAACTCCTCTATTTTAAGCACTCTTTTTAAACATGCTACTATACCATTGTGCTCACTTTTCCCATGGCTTCCTTTAGTTAATCTCCAAATATGTAATACAATAGTGCTCATATGCATCCTTCTTAACTAGCATAACATCTATGAATTCTTAAATTATGATGTGTATTTATCAAATCAAATATAATTTTGATTGAGATTAATGTTCCTTTCACTCAACATGCCATAAAATAAACAACATTATACATACTTTGAATAATGTGTTTGATCATGAATAATATATAAGTGGTACTCCTTAATATTTTTTGATCATGCTCTATACTGTTAGGTGAAGGAATGAATGTTATATGCACAAAATGGAAACTTGTATTGAATTGTATTATTATGAATAAACATCTCTTTGTGGTATCAATTTGTAATTATCTATAGATGCAACCATTAAAATAATAGTACCAAATAGGAATGTGTCCCTGCATAACTTGAATTATTCATCTAGCAATTGATCTCTCTCTCTCTCTCTATGTGTGTGTGTGTGTGTGTGTGTGTGTGTGTGTGTGTGTGTGTGTGTGTGTGTGTGTGTGTGTGTGTGTGTGTGTGTGTTACATACTCATATATAATTTACTCCCTAAATTTGTCCATAAATTTAGAAATGGGTATTTATTCTATAAAAACCTTGAACCTTTTATATTCCTTTCCATCTTTTAATTGATATGACATAAATTTATATTTACTAAAACCAATCAATTATTGTCCAATTCCATCTGTACACTCCTTATGAATAGAATTTTTAAATTTTGGAAATCCAATATAAATGATGTATGTTCTATCCAAACATGCCCTATTATATAAAATTATCCATTTAATCTTTAATAAAAAAATATTTAGAATAATTTATCTTGCTGATTTTTCAAAGGCTTCCACTCGACACTCCTATAATATGTTTGTTAGGATAAATTAAAACCTAGATCTATCCCAAAATCACATACAATATAAAATATGAATTGAATTAATCAAAATTTAGAAAATAAATATAAACATGCACATAATAGAAGATGCCAAATTTAATCTGGTTTACCCAAAATAAGATACATCCACTAAACTTGTCTAGTATATTATTTTCAGCAATATAAGGGAGAAATAAAATACTATAACAAACCCTATTACAAATTTCTACCTTTTTGGCCTCCTCTATGTGTACAATCTTTCATTATATTAATCAAAATCATACATCTCAACCATATATCAATACATTTTAGGGTGAAAAATACCTAAACATAACCTCTACCATTAGATCTAAAAACCTTTAATTAATGGCCTAGATTGACTACAAAATTACAATTTAATAAGTTAATTTTAATAAAAAAATTCTCCAAACCCCACAAGGGGGGTTCACCCCTTTCAACCTCCATGTCATGAGAGATTCAAAGAATGGGATCAAAACTTGACTAAAATAAAATTAGAATTTTAACCTTTGATCTTGGAAGACAATCAGGTTCCACACCAAATAATGTTATTAGGATGGAAAGTAAAAAAAAGCATGAAAAAAAATCATAATGCATCCAAAATTCAATATGTTGCCTACAACAACAAGTATTATGTGCATGATGACTTTTAGATAGAATTGTTTGGCCATTTGAGAATATTTTTGACTAATATAAATCTATGGATATTTAAACAAGTTTTGAGTAAAATTGTGTTTGATTCATATCCAAAAACTATTTAGGCTATGGTTCATTGTTACCAGAACTAACTCTTATTTTCACTACATATATAATATTAGGTAATACCCTTTTATTATATTTCTCAAATTATGAAAGTAAATATTTTAGGGAATCAACTATAGCCTTGTTTTATTGTGGGAGTCTACTAGAGAACACCAACAAGTCATTCTTAATAGTAACATTAAGTTTTCTACATCTTCAGATTGATTTCATTAGTGTTTTTATATTTATGTTCAATGCTTGGATTATTTTTATAATAAATCATTTATTTTTTTATTCAAATCATTCCAAAAATGATGTAATAACGTGTCAAGAAATGTTACCATCTTTGGTGTGTTTCTTCATACCTACTTGATGGTATGCATTATGAAAATTATTAGTAATTTCCCTATTTACACCATAAATATTAAATGTTATTAGTCTTAGCGTATTTATTTTATGTATCGTCTTAATAAATTTCATCAATGTAATAAAAAAATGGAATTTTTAAGTTTCATTTAATTTTTAAAAGTACAAGTCCCAAATTCTTTGAGATTTTATTCTCATATGCTACTCTAATATTTTTTTAGGCATTGGTTTTAAAATGTTTTCATAAATTATAATTAAATACATGGGTCTTATTTTCAAAATCCTAGGAGGTGTTCTTAGTGGTATTTTTGTCATTTGGTGTTTCCATATTATTTTATTCATTACTAGTTTCTTCATTCGGTGGTGTTCTAATATTGTTTTCTTGATTATTACTTTAACCAATATATGTTTCCATCCAATTTACATTATCATGAATACTATCATCATGACCCATATTAAAAAACATAATATTTGAATGTAGACTTGCATTATAATTTGGTATACTATCATAATTGATAATTGTTCATACTTTGATATACTATCATTGTGCATTTCATCATTATTTGTGAAATTAAATTCATTAGGGATAATATAATTACTTACATAACTTGAATTTTATCTATGTAATTCTAATTTCTTTGTTGTTTTTTAATTTAACTTATTATCCTTCCCATTACAAAATTCCTAACCCATGATTGAACAAAGTTGTTAATTTTTAAGGGTGGGGACAATAGTCCAATTATTAAAAAACATACCTACTTTATGTGTAATAAAAAGTGGGGAAAATGATAAAATTATTATAAAATGGACTTGAAATCTTTTTTAAACCAAGAGTAGACAAAGTTTTCTAATTTTTAGGGTGGGGACATACATTAAATTAGTAAAACATAGACCCATAACCTGTAGAATGAAACAATGTAGAGTACATAGGTGACAAAACTCTCAATGTGAATCAAATGACATTGATCATGCATGATTATTTAGATTTTTAGTGCTATGAAACCATGTACTTGTTAATATGACATACATAATACTATATGTATACACAAACACCACTAGACCTAAACCCATAACACTAAAACCTTAATCTCTTGGACCTTATACCTTAAAAACCTAAATCATAATCCATAAAACCCAATCGATACAAACCCTATACCCTAAATATTAAATTCTTTAAACCCTAAATAAATAATTTAAGCCCCACTTAACAACATTTACAATAATAATTAGGTTTAAAATGCTTTATTTGGCTCATAATTACACCACTAACTTCTTGTTGGGTGAATATTTTATCGTTAACTAACTAAAGACAAAATGGTTATATCAACCATACTATAAAGAGATAAATCTCTCCTCTCAGCAAGGGGAGGCTCCCTATAAATTATCAAAAACTTAACCTATACTAAATACTAAGTCAGGGGTGAGATCATATCATCAATTTCTCTTTTTTTAAAAATGATGTTTACAAAACAAAAGGAAAACTTCCCGAGTAATAACTAAATCCACAAGAAACCCATGAAAGCACAAAGTCTTTCATCGCTTCTCTTATTGATTTATGACTTATATCATAGTAGAATGAGGTATAGATCAAAGTCTTCACCGAAAACTACAACAGAGCATATGATTACAAAGATAAAGGTAGTTCAAATACTTTCCAATATTCTTCATCCTAAGACACTAAAACACAAACTAAAGACTATTATGGTAGCACAAACTCTCCATAATCAGCTTCAAAACATCTACCAGATTATTTTCACTTGCTCTACTTATTTGATAAAATGGATAAGATAATATTTAGGAAATGGACATAAGAATAATTTCCTACATAACACAAGTAATTTCAACACAAAGTTTCAGAGGTCACTAACTTTCTCATTCACCTGATAAAATTTTATTAAGCACCAATGCCCATATTTTTGTTACAACATTTAAATATGTTTTTTCCATCTGTAAAATCAAGGACCTCTAAAAAATTTAACTCCTCTATTTTAAGCACTCTTTTTAAACATGCTACTATACCATTGTGCTCACTTTTCCCATGGCTTCCTTTAGTTAATCTCCAAATATGTAATACAATAGTGCTCATATGTATCCTTCTTAACTAGCATAACATCTATGAATTCTTAAATTATGATGTGTATTTATCAAATCAAATATAATTTTGATTGAGATTAATGTTCCTTTCACTCAACATGCCATAAAATAAACAACATTATAAATACTCTGAATAATGTGTTTGATCATGAATAATATAGAAGTGGTACTCCTTAATATTTTTTGATCATGATCTATACTGTTAGGTGAAGGCATGAATGTTATATGCACAAAATGGAAACTTGTTTTGAATTGTATTATTATGAATAAACATCTCTTTGTGGTATCAATTTGTAATTATCTATAGACCCAACTATTAAAATAATAGTACCAAATAGGAATGTGTCCCTACATAACTTGAATTATTCGTCTAGCGATTGATCACTCTGTGTGTGTGTGTGTGTGTGTGTGTGTGTGTGTGTGTGTGTGCATACTCATATATAATTTACTCCCTAAATTTGTCCATAAATTTAGAAATGGGTATTTATTCTATAACAAACTTGAACCTTTTATATTCCTTTCCATCTTTTAATTGATATGACATAAATTTATATTTACTAAAACCAATCAATTATTGTCCAATTCCATCTGTACACTCCTTATGAATAGAATTTTTAAATTTTGGAAATCCAATATAAATGATGTATGTTCTATCCAAACATGCCCTATTATATAAAATTATCCATTTAATCTTTAATAAAAAAATATTTAGAATAATTTATCTTGCTGATTTTTCAAAGGCTTCCACTCGACACTCCTATAATATGTTTGTTAGGATAAATTAAAACCTAGATCTATCCCAAAATCACATACAATATAAAATATGAAATGAATTAATCAAAATTTATAAAATAAACATCAACATGCACATAATAGAAGATGCCAAATTTAATCTGGTTTACCCAAAATAAGATACATCCACTAAACTTGTCTAGTATATTATTTTCAGCAATATAAGGGAGAAATAAAATACTATAACAAACCCTATTACAAATTTCTACCTTTTTTGCCTCCTCTATGTGTACAATATTTCATTATATTAATCAAAATCATACATCTCAACCATATATCAATACATTTTAGGGTGAAAAATACCTAAACATAACCTCTACCATTAGATCTAAAAACCTTTAATTAATGGTCTAGATTAACTACAAAATTACAATTTAATAAGTTAATTTTAATAAAAAAATTCTCCAAACCCCACAAGGGGGGTTCACCCCTTTCAACCTCCATGTCATGAGGGATTCAAAGAATGGGATCAAAACTTGACTAAAATAAAATTAGAATTTTAACCTTTGATCTTGGAAGACAATCAGGTTCCACACCAAATAATGTTATTAGGATGGAAAGTAAAAAAAAAACATGAAAAAAAATCATAATGTATCCAAAATTCAATATGTTGCCTAAAACAACAAGTATTATGTGCATGATGACTTTTATATAGAAAGGTTTGGCCATTTGAGAATATTTTTGACTAATATAAATCTATGGATATTTAAACAAGTTTTGAGTAAAATTGTGTTTGATTCATATCCAAAAACTATTTGGGCTATGGTTCATTGTTACCATAACTAACTCTTATTTTCACTACATATATAATATTAGGTAATACCCTTTTATTAAATTTCTCAAATTATGAAAGTAAATATTTTAGGGAATCAACTATAGCCTTGTTTTATTGTGGGAGTCTACTAGAGAACACCAACAAGTCATTCTTAATAGTAGCATTAAGTTTTCTACATCTTCAGATTGATTTCATTAGTGTTTTTATATTTATGTTCAATGCTTGGATTATTTTTCTAATAAATCATTTACTTTTTTATTCAAATCATTCCACAAATGATGTAATAACGTGTCAAGAAATGTTACCATCTTTGGTGTGTTTCTTCATACCTACTTGATGGTATGCATTATGAAAATTATTAGTAATTTCCCTATTTACACCATAAATATTAAATGTTATTAGTCTTAGGGTATTTATTTTATGTATCATCTTAATAAATTTCATCAATGTAATAAAAAAATGGAATTTTTAAGTTTCATTTAATTTTTAAAAGTACAAGTCCCAAATTCTTTGAGATTTTATTCTCATATGCTACTCTAATATTTTTTTAGGCATTGGTTTTAAAATGTTTTCATAAATTATAATTAAATACATGGGTATTATTTTCAAAATCCTAGGAGGTGTTCTTAGTGGTATTTTTTGTCATTTGGTGTTTCCATATTATTTTATTCATTGCTAGTTTCTTCATTCGGTGGTGTTCTGATATTGTTTTCTTGATTATTACTTTAACCAATATATGTTTCCATCCAATTTACATTATCATGAATACTATCATCATGACCCATATTAAAAAACATAATATTTGAATGTAGACTTGCATTATAATTTGGTATACTATCATAATTGATAATTGTTCATACTTTGATATACTATCATTGTGCATTTCATCATTATTTGTGAAATTAAATTCATTAGGGATAATATAATTACTTACATAACTTGAATTTTATCTATGTAATTCTAATTTATTTGGTGTTTTTTACTTTAACTTATTATCCTTCCCATTACAAAATTCCTAACCCATGATTGAACAAAGTTGTTAACTTTTAAGGGTGGGGACAATAGTCCAATTATTAAAAAACATACCTACTTTATGTGTAATAAAAAGTGGGGAAAATGATAAAATTATTATAAAATGGACTTGAAATCATTTTTAAACCAAGAGTATACAAAGTTTTCTAATTTTTATGGTGGGGACATACATTAAATTAGTAAAACATAGACCCATAACCTATAGAATGAAACAACATAGAGTACATAGGCGACAAAACTCTCAATGTGAATCAAATGACATTGATCATGCATGATTATTTAGATTTTTAGTGCTATAAAAACCATGTACTTGTTAATACGACATACATAATATTATATTTATACACAAACACCACTAAACCTAAACCCATAACACTAAAACCTTAATCTCTTGGACCTTATACCTTAAAAACCTAAATCATAATCCATAAAACCCAATCGATACAAACCCTATACCCTAAATATTAAACTCTTTAAACCCTAAATAAAAAATTTAAGCCCCACTTAACAACATTTACACTAAGAATTAGGATTAAAATGCTTTATTTGGCTCATAATTACACCACTAACTTCTTGTTGGGTGAATATTTTATCGTCAACTAACTAAAGACAAAATGGTTATATCAACCATACTATAATGAGATCAATCTCTCCTCTCAGCAAGGGGAGGCTCCCTATAAACTATCAAAAACTTAACCTATACTAAATACTAAGTTAGGGGTGAGATCATATCATCAATTTCTCTTTTTTTAGAAATGATGTTTACAAAACAAAAGGAAAACTTCCTGAGTAATAACTAAATCCACAAGAAACCCATGAAAGCACAAAGTCTTTCATCGCTTCTCTTATTGATTTATGACTTATATCATAGTAGAATGAGGTATAGATCAAAGTCTTCACCAAAAACTACAACAGAGCATATGATTACAAAAGATAAAGGTAGTTCAAATACTTTCCAATATTCTTCATCCTAAGACACTAAAACACAAACTAAAGACTATTATGGTAGCACAAACTCTCCATAATCAGCTTCAAAACATCTCCCAGATTATTTTCACTTGCTCTACTTATTTGATAAAATGGATAAGATTATATTTAGGAAATGGACATAAGAATAATTTCCTACATAACACAAGTAATTTCAACACAAAGTTTCAAAGGTCACTTACTTTCTCATTCACCTGATAAAATTTGATTAACGATCTGAGCTCAAAGTCTCAAAAATGTCTTTCAATTTGGGTATAGTTTTTGCTTCCAATAACTGAGAGATCCCCCATTTTCTCAAAAATGAGAGTTTACAATATATAGCATCCAAAATAAAGACTTTGGTGTTTCTTTCCACAAATGGCCCATCCTGCCTTGAAAGCATTGGAAAGAGGAAGGACTGTGAAGGGGCCACATTGGAGCAGATTACTAGCCTTGACTTTGGTGTTTAAATCATATCAAATGTCTCTTCAAAATCATGGTTGCTTGGTCCTCTAAAAGGCAAGGCTACTCCTCTTTATGATACTTACATGACTGTCCACTCATATTTACTCAAATGAAGAAAAATGGGCTATGCTATTGAATGCTTATGCTTTTTGATAACCACTTCATGGAATATTCCACCCACTAGAATAACTCTTCTTTTGATGCTTCTAGATTCTATATTTTATTCCCTTTTTTCTTTATATATTTTGTCTCTTCTTGGTGATCTGAGCTCTCTAGGCTATCTTCTTGCCTTTTTTTGCCTTCTCCAACTCCTTTCTTAGTAGGTCATTAAGTTTGTCCTCGAGTCTGCGTCATTTGAAAACAAAAGGTTATTCCATTGTCCTGAATTTGACATCCACGGGGACGTCACCAATCGCTTGAACCTTTTGAACCTCTAACCGTCTTTTAGATTTCACTGGTTTAATGGTTCAATGGTTCGACGGCTAAATATTTTATGTTTTACAAAGATTCATGTTCACTCGGTCTATTTATAAATTCAATGTATCATTGAACCAAATGTTTGAACCTTCCACTTGAATCTTTTGTTGGAACCTTCTGCTTGAACCTTTCACTTGAACCTTTTGCTGGAACCTTCCACTTGAACCTTTACTGTAGAGTTCAATGGTTCAAAGTTCAATGCAACTATGGTCAATATATATAGTTCATTTAATATCATTGAACCCTATCAGTGAACCATATATCATTGAACCCCATTGTTGAACCATCCTTATCAATTTTTTAGGAAATGCCTTCAAGTATTTTGAAATTTTTTCTTACGAGAACCCACCTTTTAAACCTTGTTCATTTTCGTGACTGTAAACCCTTTGAAAACAAGTGATTTCTTTTGCTAAAAAGGCTTGTGCAATTGAATAACTTGACTGCATAAAACTTTTTTTGAGAAACGAGACCATTTTCGGCCTGTAGGACAAAAATGGTTAATAGGTTGTCCACAAAAATGAGTGACTAGTTTTGGAAACAACAGTTGGCTACAATTGGGGAACATACATCGATTGTATTTTGAAATGATCAAAGGGAGTAGAATCTAGACTCTAAGTTCCTTCATCCATTCCATTGGGCCACAGAGTCAAGCCACCCAAAAAGAGAAAGATGATAAAAACTAAATGAACAACACAAAACAAACAAAGACTATACAAATGTACAAATGAACTTATCTGATGCTTCAAGGATTGAAGTGCTTCAGATGCTATCTACTATGAGGTAGTGAGAATGGTGTTATGTCTTGATATTTCAGCAAGAAAATATTTTCACCACTAAATCAATGAATGGCGAATGGACCTCTCCATAAGGAATCAAATTTTACATGCATTCCTTTTGGTTCTCTCCTCTTGTCCCATAACAAGACTTGATCTCTAATCTAAAACTCATGAATCCTTGCTTTCTTATTGAAGAGTTTATTTACCTAATTTTGATGTTCAAAAATATGGTCCACTACCATAGTTCATTTCTTTTCTAACTCAGTCAGGTACATGATTCTTTTATCAATAGAATTTTCAAAAGTTGAATCTTCTACCACCTTTGCCAACTTTAGTGCTGATAGTTCAAAGGTAATGAGTATTTTTGCATTCATACTATATAGAAGTTGGAATGGTGATACACCTATTTCCATTTTAGGCATTACACTATCTACCCATAAAACATCAAACAATGCTTTATGCCATGTCTTTTTATTGTCATCTACTAGTTTCCTAATAATAGTAACCATATTCTTGTTACTTGATTCTGCCTGACCATTTCCTTGCAGATAATAGTTTGAGAAGTGGGAAAAAATAATCCCATGATTGTAAATTTTTTTAGTAATCTCATGAGAAGAGAAACAAGTGGCATTGCTTGCTATAATCTTATTTGGAACCCCAAATTGGGAAACATTATTTTCCTTAAGGAAATTACATACCACTTCTGAAGTAGCATGCTTGACTAGAATGGATTTCACCCACTTGGTAAAATAGTCTATTGTGGTGAGAACATAGCTATGTCCAAAACTTGAGGAGTAGTGACAAGATTATTTTGGGTGGATTTGTTCTTTGGGGGATCATGAGTCATTTTTGAAAAATATTGTCCTATAGGGACAATTTTATTTCTGATAAACTTAACCAACCTATCCAACTACTTAGGGTTAGCTTGTAAGTAATAAAACTCAGACATTTGGATCTTGGTCTTCTTAACATGATCAATTATGATGAATAACTAGAATGAAATAGAAACAGAGGAAGGAAGTCCATCATTCTAATTTTTTTTTGATGTGGCACTGGTCTAAGAAATAGAAGCAGAAGGTACAAGATTGTTTGAGGTACTTACTTTCTTATTGGTGATTGGGTCCTTTAATTGGAAAGGTAAAAAAGTTCCCCATTTGGAAATTGAGATCACTGGCTAAGGTTCTTTTATTTCTTTTCCCCTATCAGCTTGTTGAGTTGACTACTTCTAGGACCTAGTAAAAATAACATATGCTCCATCAAACACATCTCCCTTTTTTTAAGCTTCATCTTGGTAATTTAGAAAACCAATATTGGAGTTGCCAGCTAATTTTCTTCTCCTTCTACAAGGAGATTAACATCCTCTTCTTAGTCTAACTCAGGTTGGAAAGAGAAATCATGTTCAGTTTCATAATAACTGACTGCTAAGTTAACTGGTGTTGTTTCAATGACAAGCTTCCTCTGTGTGGGAGGAAGACCATTGGGTTTCCCTTAATTTTTTGTAGCATTGCCTTGATATGAATGGTTGGGAAATGTCCTCCTTGGTATATCCCGATAAGGAGGAGTAGACATACCTTGGGACATTTACCTTTTTAGAGCTAGTAATTCATTCTCTAACTTTTAGACCATAGGATTAGTGGTGCTTGTGGAAAAAAATTTAGTAAATGGAGAAAATTTATTTCTATTAGGAACTCTTCTTATCTTACTTATAAGGATAAGATCATAATTGACCTCGATAGCCAAAATCTAAGCTACAAAAATATCTATATGTCTAACTCACCTTAATAGAAAACTCACTTTAGGAAGCTAAGAATTGATGAAGAATCATTTAAGATTTCCTGGTGTTGGTTGAGTAATTTTAGGAATCCTATTCCTTAGCTTATTGAATTTAGCAATGAAGTCTCGCATAGGCTCATGAGGCTCCTTCTTCATTTGCGTAACCTGAGCCAACAAGGCACGTGCATCTTTTGTGGGTTTGAACCTAGCCTCAACTTGGCCTTGAGAGTGTTTTATTCAGTCATAGTCTGAGCTTGAAGATGATAAAACCAATCTATGATAGTACCTTGCAATGTTTTTACAAATAGGCTTACCGCTATATCTTCATATTCAACACCTATCACACCACAGACTATGTAGAAAGCTGTAATATGCTTATCAAAATGAACTTTCCCATCATATTAGAACTTGGGAAAATTCTTTCTTGAACTATGAGGTAGTTCATGCAAAGGTGGGGTTAGATTTAGGTGGCCAAAAGTGTTACCCCAAGGGCCTTGGGCTGCCACGATATGACGATTGAAATGAGGGATAAAAAACCTTTGTGGAGTATGTATAGATAAAGCTCTGCTAGTAGAGAAAGGAGTAACTTCACCTAGTATTGGAGACTTGACATTGGTAGGAGGAAAAATCCTAGTTTGCTGAAGGTGAGATCATGGAGGAGAAAGATCAAAATTATTTTGCTACACAAACTCAAATATGGGATCAACAATACCATGAGCTCTCTGGATTCACATATACTATGGATCTACCAGAATGTAGAATGGAAAAGGACTGGAAATGCTTCAATTTGAAGCGTGAAGCTTCAAATTGCATGTTCTTCCCCATCAGAGTTGCCAAAAAATTACTGGGTGAATATTTTGTCGTGAACTAACTGAAGACAAAATGGTTATATCAACCATAGTGTAATGAGATAAATCTCTCCTCTCAGCAAAGGGAGGCTCCCTATAAACTATCACAAACTTAACCTATAATAAATACTAACTTAGGGGTGAGATCATATCATCCATTTCTCTTTTTGTATAAATGATGTTTACAAAACAAAAGGAAAACTTCCCAGGTAATAACTAAATCCATAAGAAACCCATGAAATCCTAGTCTTTCATTGCTTATCTTATTGATTTATGACTTATGTCATAGTAGAATGAGGAGCAGTCCAAAGTCTTACCCAAAAACTACAACATAGCATATGATTACAAAAGATAAAGGTAGTTCAAAGCCTTTCCAATAGCCTTCATCCTAAGACACTAAAATACAAACTAAAGACTATTATGGTAGCACAAAGTCTCCATAATCAACTTCAAAACATTTCCTAAATTATTTTCACTCACTCTGCTTATTTGATCCAATAGATAAGATTATATTTAGGAAAAGCACATAAGAAAAATTTCCTACATAACACAAGTTATTTCAACGCAAAGTTTTAAAGGTCACTTGCTTTCTCATTCACCTGATAAAATTTGATTAAAAGTCTGAGCTCAAAGTCTCAAAAATGTCTTTCAATTTGGGCAAAGTTTTTGCCTCCAGTAAATGGGAGATCCCCCCTTTTTCTCAAAAATTAGAGTTTACAATATATAATGTCCAAAAGAAAGACATTGGTGCTTCTTTCCATAAATGGCCCATGCTACCTTGAATGCATTGGAAAGAGGAAGTCCTGTGAAGGGGCCATACTAGAGAAGATTACCCAACTTGACTTTGGCATTTAAATCATATCAAATGTCTCTTCAAAATCATGGGTTTCTTGGACCTATGAAAGGTAAGGATGCTCCTCTTTATGATACTTACATGACTGTCCACTCATTTTTACTCAAATGAAGAAATATAGGCCACACCATTGAATACTTAGGCTCTTTAATATCCACTTGCTGGACTATTCCACCCACTGGAATAACTCTTTTATTGATGATTTTGGATTCTCTATTTTGTTACCCTTTTTTTTCTATATTTTGTCTCTTCCTGGTGATCTGAGCTCTCGGGGCTATCTTCTCACCTTTTTCTAGCTTCTCTGGCTCCTTTCTCAGTGGGTTGATAAGTTTTTCCTCGGGTCTACTTCATTTGAAAACTAATGGTTATTCCATTGTCCTAAATTTGATGTCAATAGGGATGTCATTGGTTGCTTGAACCTTTTAAACCTCGATCATCTTTTAGTGTTCACGAGTTCAATGGCTCAATAGTTCAATGGTTCAACAGTTCAGAGGCTCAATATTTTATGGTTTGCAAAGAGTCATGTTTACTCAGTCTTCTTATGAATTCAATGTATTATTGAACCCACTATTTGAACCTTCCACTTGAATCTTCTGTTGGAACCTTTTGCTTGAACCTTTTACTAAAACCTTCCGCTTGAACCTTTTTAGTAGAGTTCAATGGTTCAAAGTTCAATGCGACTATGGTCAGTCTATATAGCTCATTTCATATAATTTAACCCCATCGGTGAATCATATATCATTGAACCCTGTCATTGAACCATCCTTATTAATTTTTTAAGAAATGCCTTCAGGTGTTTTGAATTTTTTTTTGCGAAAACCCACCTTTTAAACCTTGTTCATTTTCCCAATTATAAACTATTTGAAAATGAGCAATTTCCTTTGCCAAAAAGGCTTGTGAAATTGAATAACTTGACTGCTCAGAATAATTTTGAGAAAGGAGACCATTTTTGGCCTGCAAGATCAAAATGGTCAACAAGTTTGTCCATAAAAATTATTGACTAGTTTTGGGAACAACACTTCCCCAATTAATTAATTCACTTAATATATGATGATATGGGGGCAAACTAAACCTAAAAACACATTATGTGCTCATAAATAGGTTTAATCAACTCAAATATCCTTAATTTACTTTATGGTTGGACACTAAACCCCACACCCTATACCTCAAACCTTAAATCCTAAACCATATACCCTAAATTTTAAACCCTAAGCCATGAGAACTAAACCTTATACCATATATCCCTAACATTAAACCATAATACCTAAACCTTAATACATATAAACCCTAAAGTATAAATCATAAACTCTTAAATCAATAAACTAATCATTTGAGCTGAAACTACCATTATTTAATCTAATAAGTAGGCTTACAAGGATGATTTTGGCCCAAATTAAACCAATAAGTACTCTAATTGACTAATTCTCTCAATTTAAGATGATATGGGGGCTAATCAAACCAAAAAACACATTTTATGATCACAAATAAGATCATGAAACTCAAACTATCCTCAATTGTATTTTTAGTTAGACCCTAAACCATACATCATATACCATAAAAATTAAACCATAAGCCCTAAACAATAAACCCTAAAGTGTAATTGTAAATTATAAATCACAATCCATAAACCCTAAGCCCTGAACCTTAAACATTAACCCCTATGCCCTAAATAGTTAACCCTATACCATATATGCTAAAACTTAAGCCCTAAAAATTATAAACCATAAACATTTAAGCCCCTAACCAATCATTTGATCCCTAATTACCATAATTTAGACAAAAAACTAGGTTTATATGGATAAATTTGGCCCAAATTGTCCCACTAACTATCCTAATTAACTAATTCACTCAATTAGTGATGACATGGGGGATAATAAAACCCAAAACACATTATATTCTCATAAATAGGTTTCAACAACTCAAATTATCATCAATTTTATTCATAATTAGACCTTAAAATCTAAACCTTATACGCTAAACCTTAAACCCTAAGCCCTAAGCCCCAAACCCTATACCCTAAATTTTCAACCCTAAGCCTTAAGCTTGAAACCTTAAACCCTAAGCCATATACCCTAAACCTTGAACCCTAATCCATAAACCCTAATCAATAGAGACCCTAGACCATAAATCAAAAACTCTAAAAACCCTAAACTAATCATTTGATCCATAATTATAATAGTTTTGACTAAGAATTAGATTCATGTGGCTCAATTTGGTCGAAATTGCACCACTAACTATCCTAATTGACTAATCTACTCAATGTGTGATGACATGTAGGTTAATCAAACATAAAAACACATTATATTATAAAGAATAGGTTCAATTAGCTCAAACTATTCTCAACTAATTTTGAGATTATACCTTAAACCCTAAATTTTAAACTGTAAACCCTAAATAAATCAATATATCCTCAACTAACATTGTTAAGAGTAAGACTTAAGTTTATAGGGATTATTTTGGCCCAAATCACATCACTTATTACCCTAACTGACTAGTTTGCCCAATATGTGATGATGTGGGTGAAAATTGAGCCTAAAATCACATTATGTAGTCACAAATAGGTTGAAAGAGATCAATTTAGTCCAAATTTTCTTTGTGATTAGACCTTATATGATAAAACCTAAATCCTTTATACCCTAGGCCCTAAGCCCTAAGACATAAACATAAACCTTAAATCATAAATCCTAAACCTTAAAGTAATTGATTTAACCCAACTTATCATCCTTTATAGTAATAATTATGTTTATACATGGCTCAATTCATTATTAATTATATTACTTATTGGCCTAATTAATCAATTAGATATATTTGCGATGACTTTGAGGCTAATTGTGCCTAAAATCACATTGTGTAGTCAAAAATAAGTTCAATAACATAAATTATCCTCAATTTCATTCATGATTGGATCCTCAATACTGCACTGCATACCTTAAACCCTAAACCCTAAATTATAAACCTTAAACCAATCAATATAGCCCTAATTAACATCCTTTAAAGAAATAATAAGGTTGACATGGATAAATTTGGCCCAAATCACATAACTCACTATCTTATTTAACTAATTGGCTCAAAATCTAATGATGTAGGGGCTAATTGAGCCTAAAATAATATTTTATATTCACAAATATATTCAAGGAGCTTAATTTGGCCTCAATTACCTTCATGATTGAAAATATATACCCTAAAACATAAACCATGTACTCTAATCCCTAAACCCTAAGCCCTAAAACCCAAAACATAAACCATAACTCTTAAAACCATGAGAAAATCATTTAAACCCTAATAAAACAACATTTATATAAATAAAATTCAGTTGACATGGTCAATTTGGCCTAAATCACATCACTAATTATCCCAATTAATTAA
The DNA here is from genome assembly GCA_037957365.1 of Torreya grandis. Classification (NCBI taxonomy): domain Eukaryota; kingdom Viridiplantae; phylum Streptophyta; class Pinopsida; order Cupressales; family Taxaceae; genus Torreya; species Torreya grandis. The sequence goes on along the minus strand of JARHVA010000285.1, from coordinate 3,258,419 downwards.
TTGGCATAATCTATGATAATATTTGGCTAATTCAACCCAAAATCACTTTTTGTAGTCATAAATAGGTTCAAGGAGCTCCATTTTGCATTAATTTCCTTTATAATTGGACAATATACCCTAAAACCTAAACCCTATATAGCCTAAGACCAAACCCTAAACCCTAAACCCTAAACTAATAGATTTCACCCCATTTAGAATATTTAGAGTAATAATTATGTTCATAAGGATTGTTTCAATGTAAATCACATTACATATTACCCAAATTGATTTATGGGCTCAATGTGTGATGATAATAGGGCTAATTATGCCCAAAATCATAGTCAATCATCACAAATCTATTTAGATGAGCTAATAAAGGGATGGTTACAATCTCAATTACTCATTTACATTTTTTTTATGTAAAAAACTTTAATGTTAATAACTATCTAATATACTAAGACCATTCATGAAGTTTTGGAATTTAAAAAACTACAAAAAAATAATAAGATGGTGAACTATATGTGAAATACATGTAAACTATTTTGCATAAGTAGTTTTTATAGTGAACTTTAAAAACACATGTCCGAAGGCTTGGTAATGGCTTGGATACCTGATCTTGAGGAATGTACTTAAAAACACATAGTTGAACATGTGTTTTTGACTATTAAAAAAAAATACAACTTTGACCATACTACAAACTTTGAATTTTATCAAAAATTTTATTTAAAATATTATAAAAACATCGACTCCACTATCTACTTTATATATATATATATATATATATATATATATATATGCATGTCTTTTTACAGCAATATATGTTGTAACTATACATTTTCATATTTGTTTATGTATCTTTCTATTCGTTGATTCAGTCTGAAAAACATTTATATGGTTACAAACTAGACATAATTATATACACATTCAAAATAATAATCTAATTTTTTATATATTTTTTTAGATATTTTAGGGGTCTACACAGTTGGCTATATATTATTTAACATATTTTAGGATTTATTAACTAGTGATATTAGTAAAAAAATATATTCCTTATTTAATTTTTTAAAAATATACGCTGGAAATTAGATGATCTTATACAAATTTCCACCAAAGTGTTTAAAAAAATCTAAATGATGCTTAATAAATGATGGGTCACATGGAAAGCTATCAACTCTATTTAAAAAACAAAAAATGTTACTACCTCTTAGAGTTTTTGATGCTTGACCTACATATACTTGATCACTTCAAAATATCATTAGTACTTTAGAAACTACACTCTAAATTCTACAATTCATTTTACAATGACTTCTTCAATTTTTGAGTTTAGGTGTTTCAAATTATTTGTATAAGTTGAGGTTTCTTGTTTTTTAGGATAAACATGTCCACTTAAGAGCCCCTTTTGGTGCCCCAATTCCATGTACATACCAGGAAAGAAGTAAGTAATCATTAAATAATTATTTTGGTAAAAAGTTATAACTTCATTATTTTATTTTATTTGTATAAGCCATACTAATTTTTTTTGGAGGTTAAGACTATATAAGCAAAGTGAAAGGATTCTAAAAATAAGCAAATTGCTTATGTAGATATATTCACTACAAAATTAAGTCATTTAATACAGTGATATTTAACATATTCAAAAAAATTATATTGAAACCTGGGAAGCATGACACTAGATAAGAATTATTAATTCAAAATGGGCTATAGCCAAATGTATTTATTACATAAGGATTTATAAAAATTATAACTTGACAATCTCATTCTAATTTTACATGACACAAGGAGGCTCCCATAGAATTAGAATCAACAATTTTTAGGCATAGAAAGGAACATATGTAGTGTGTGGCCCATTGTGTGTTGAAAAGGAAATGATACATTTAACTTGGAAAAATCATGTCATATTTATTTCTTAGGATTTTTTGGGAGATAAAGTGGATATGAAAATAGCCTACATCTATGCATTTCATCCTACAGGATCATTAGTCTTCAATACCTCACTTATATATTCCACAAAATAAGTTGATTGATGTTAAAAGTGTATGTTGTACACCCTATATTAATTAAATGATGGTACATTTGCATTATTAACTAATAATTAAGATCTAAATATTTCACATAATTAGGATATAAATAATTAAACAACATACATTTAAATTAATTTTTTGTAATGAATTATATTATTAGTTTTTATTGTGTCAATTTGTAAAAGGTTTGCATATACATTTTTTCAATCAATTTGATATTTTATATGATATTTAATATAATTATTCAAATATTACAATGTCAAACATAATAAGTATCATGTTTTAAATCAACACTTAAGATCCATCTGTTTCTATGCAAAATTGCTTTCTATATTCAAAGAAGAAATAAGAAACTGAAATAAAAGGTTAAGGCTAGAAGTACCTGATAAAGTTGAGCGCACCGAAATCAGACGTTGGAAGATTTTCCTCTTTGGCTGTGGAGGAATGACACTTGCGAAAAAGAGACTAAAACACGGAAAGATGTTAGTCAAAGATATGGTGGGTTGTCAGGCGAACGCCCGATCCCAGAAGTACGAAGACTCCCTAGAAGGATATCAACCCACTGATAAAAAGCATAATATTGGACGAAAGTAGATTAAAATGACAGAAATAAATGATAGAAAATAAAAATGCGTACCTGATAAGCAGCACTGTTCTGCACAGTCACTGGCATCGGTCTTTGTGGTGCCGGCGTCGGTTAGGAAAGGTGCCGACGTCGGTTGAAGTACCGTCATCGGTCGGGGCAGTGACCGGCGTCGGTCAGGGCAGGTTCTGGACAGAGTCTGGGTGAGTTGCAGAAGGTCTTGACAGGGTCGGGACAAGGGATTTTTGGTCGAGTCGGGACGGGGTTTGAAGCTTCGGGACAGGGTCTAGGCAAGGTAAGGTCGGGACAGGGTCTGATAAAAGACAGGGTCTGAGAGAGTCGGGACAGGCTCTGGGCAAGGTAAGGTCGGGACAGAAGCAGGGATGTAAATGAGAGATGCAGGGTCTGTGGATTCAGGATGACAGAGCTAATGCAGAAATAGTAACCAAGAAGAAATAAAACAAACAGAGTAAATACTTACCTGCTAGAAGATGCGATAAAAGCTATAGTTACAGTGCCAGATTGAATGCAGATTGGTTGATGCCAAGAGTGGGTTGATGCCGAGAGTGTTGATGTCAGAGTTCGCAGGTTGATTGAATGATTGCACGGGTTTCGATTGATCAGCGTTTCGAATGGTTGGCGAACGCTGATGAAGGTGAGGGACGGTCCCAGAGACGGTTCGACAACCGTTTCGGGAAACCGAATGATAACTGATGACGGATAACGGCAAGGTCACCGATGTCGGTAGGATTGCCGACGTCAGACGATAAGTGACCGACGTCGGTGACATCGGCCGGGTAAAGACCGTCGTCGGCAGATGCACAATGGGGATAGAGTCTAGCTTTAGCTCTGTGCTCATTTTTACATGCTGCCAGGGTCAAAGTTGGTGGAACAAGTGATCGACAAGGGTTAAATAGGCGAAGAAGAATAAGACGGGGAATGACCAGGGGAGTCGACACGATTTCGGTGTCTACATTTGCCCCTTTTTGTCTTGTTGGTTGTTCTGACGAACTACAAGACAAAAATAGGAGTGATTGCCCCAGGTGAGGGATAAGGTTGATTTCGTCTTGTTGGTTGTTCGAATGAACTGCAAGACAAAAATAGGAAGCGGATAGGTTGCCCCGATTATGGATGAGGTATTCCCCCTCAAAGCAGGAGTCGAGGGAAGGGAACCGAGAATCAGGTGCTGATTTGACAAAGAGTGGATGAAAAAAGGCGTGAGGGTGAATGCTACAAAAGTCGTGATTGCGCGCATACCACTGCACGAGATGGTCAGGTCAAAAGTGTCGCAGGTCAAGGGTCGAGGAGTGCCAAAATTGAAATAACTGGGCCCCAGCATTTAGTCGTCTGCTGATCGGGTCACTCAATCTAAGCTGAAGCTCCAAATGGTCATCGTGTTCCAGGTATCCCGAGCTCAGGAAGTGCTCCTAGAAACACGAAAAAGTCACAAGTAGTGCGGATCAACCGGTTTGCGATCCTATACTTATGAGGGTCCAAAAAGGTCTGTGCACAATTTTGCTAACCAGTCATGAGGTAGCATACATGCAAAAACAACCAAGGCAACAGTGTCTTGGAAGTAGTCGAGGTCAGAGGAGATAGGCATGATCTCCAATGGTTGGTGGTCGAGGGGAGGAATGGACGAAAGGATGTGGCCGAGCTAACCCTAGAAGACCCCATGTCAACTGAGTGCTGCCTACATAGCCCTGGTGATAGGGCCTCAGGTCAATGTAGTTCTCCCTAGAAGGGAGGGAGGGTCAAAGGGATAAAATGGGTCATGGTCAAGGACAAGATTATAGTTAAAAGAAGGAAAGAAGGTTTGTCCATCAGAGAGATGAACAAACGAGAATGGTCGAGCTAACCTCAGAAGACCCCATGTCAACTGAGTGCTGCCTACATAGCCCTGGTGATAGGGCCTCAGACCAATGTAGTTCAGACAAAGGGTTCGAGTGGTAGACAAGTGGTTAAAATGGTTGATAGATTGGTCGATGATTGGATGAAATGATGAGGAAAAAAAGATGTTGCAGCCTTTTCCAAATGGTGTATTCTGCAACATTGGTTGATGGGTTTTTCATCCCTAGCAATATTCCATATTCATGATGGATGTATGCTAAAAATGAATTGAGGTTTATTTATGCTTCAGCAAGTATTGGTTTATGCTGAACATAAATTGTGGTGGGTCGATAGTTTCCATGTGTATTGGTGTCCATAGAAACTAGGGTGAATAGGCTAGGTCATGTTAATGGTCTGAAAAGAGAGTTGAGTTGAGTCGATTGACAAGTGATGAAGGTGAATGTGACCAAAGTGTAGAAGAAGTGAAAAGCATATTGCTCTTTCATTGACAAGGACCAAAAAGATAGCATAGATAGGGGTTATGAGAACCAAGAGCCCCATTCATGCGTGACATCATTGACCGTGGTTATGTTAGAGCGGTAATCGAATCACTTAGACATAAAGGTGAGCTCGAAGTCCCTTGAGCGGGTGATAGGAGGAGGAAGAAGGGTAACCCGTTTTAAGAGCAAAGATAACGATGCCCCTTTTTATAGGAGACCCTGAGACAACTATAAGTCAAGTCCATGACTTATTCAATTTTTTTTATTTTTTATTTTTATTTTTTTTAATTTTTTTTAGCGCAGACTGATCAATGCGGGAAGCCTGCATAGAGATGTCGTTTGTTTGGTGGTCAGGTTGTGAAGCTGATCAATGCGGGAAGCTTCTAAAATAGTGCTGTTTATTGCCAGATTAATCATAGCCATCCTTCAAGGGAGTGGTCTAGATTTTTGTTTAATAAAAGGGCTTTTGAATAGCTGTCCTTCGAGGTATCAGTCTATTAATTACAACAATGATAGTACAGCTGTCCTTCGAGGGAGCAGTCTGCTTTTTGATTTTGATATAGATATAGTGACCATGGATATTGTGACATCTTGATTTGTTTTGATATAAATGTGAGTCATGGACAAGATTATAGAAGGTCAAGGGCTCCCTTTTATGAGGACAAAGCATCCATACAGCATAAAAGGGGTTATAGGAATTGTTAAGAGGAATAGGGTTGAAAGGAGGTAGGATTAAGAGGATGGGGATTGCTCAAGGGACGAGCTCAAGTTAAGTGTCAAGTGGATGAGTACTCGACTAGCAGTAGAACGGTCGCAGATGCAACGCATTAAGAGGCTCAGGTTCTGGGCGTCCATCAAGAGAAGACAGACGATAAGTCCCTGATCCATACTTGTGCGTGATAATAAAAGGTCCGAGCCAATTAGGAGCAAAATTGCCTCGTTTACTTCGCTCCATATTGGTCACGTGTTGATTGATGAGTGGATGGATGTGAAGTTGACTGATATGGTTGTTGATTGATCGAGACTGGTTGAATCTGTGGATAAAAAGGTTGGTCAATGTTTGATTGAGATTTGGTCATTTGATAGTTGGTCAATGGTTGGTCGAGGGTTGATTGGTTGGTATTTGGTCTTTGGTTGGGTCGAATGTTTGGTTGAGGTTGGGTTAAATGTTTGGTTGCTAGTCTGGTTAAGGCTAAGTTGAAAGAGTGATTGATATGTGGTCGAGACTGTGTTGAAAAATTGGTCGAAGTTTGGATGAAGGTTGAATTCCCCCAGCGGCTAGGGAGAATGTTTGATGGATTGGTTAAGGTAGGTTGAGGTTTAGTGGTCAGATGGACTGTGTTGATGTCGAATAAGGGGGTTAAAGGCGACAAAGGAACCAGAACCTGGCGTGGAGATCCCGATTTAGGTGATGAGGTTGAAGAGGTATGAGTTGGTGTTGATGATTTGTGGGAGGGATGGTCTAGAGGATCCTTGATGAGAAGGGAATCCTTTCTCCGTTGGTGACGAATGACAGTTTTAAGAGTGCAACAACGCTCAGTGTCATGTCCCAGAATATGATGATAGTGATAGTATTTAGAGTTGTCGAACCAAGAGGGTCTTGATCCAAGAGTTGATGAGAGGGGCGGTGTTGAAGGCTTGATAATGTGGTCAAGAAGAGAGGTGTCATTCCCCAGACATTGGCGAATGGCGACCTTGAGGGCACAACAATGTTCCGTGTCGTGTCCAGACGTGCGAGATACGCACAAATATGAGTGTCGTCGAACCAAGGTGGTTTAGGTCCGAGAGAATGATATGGTTTGAGAGGCGGAAGGTTGAGGCGAGATGACTGCAACAAGTGCCATAACAGTAAGGTATAAGAACCTGCTAACGGGTCTGGATATTTTATTGCAGTGAGGGTTGATGACGTTGGTTTGAGAGGTGTAAGAGACTTTGGTCGATGATTTAGAGAAGATATATATTTGACAGGTTGATAGAGTAATGGAGGCGATGTGCCTCTGTGAAGGATGGGAGTAGGAAGCACTCCAATTAAAGTGGATGGATGTGGGCCTAAGATTGAAGGTAATGACGAAGGTGGGGGAGGAGTCCTCTGATGTGGTCTAGTGGTCTTCGTGGGTTTGAGTCGAGGGCCACTATTGTGCGAGGCAAGGTTAGATACGGGTTTGGGTTTAGATGTGGACGGAGGTGAGTGAGATATAACAATCTCAGGCAAAGGGCAAGAGGAAACTGTGACTGGGTCTTCCTCAATCGAAATGGGCGAAGAGATAGGGTCTTCTCTTGGTGGAGAAGAAATAGGAGAGGGTGGCTCCTCAAGTGGGCAGAGGGTAGGGATGATCATGCCTTCTGCTTGTGCTTGAGGAGTAGGCAAGGTATGGTCATTGGATGAAGGTAGGGCTAATGGTGTAGGTGTTGTCAAGGCATCCTCCAGTATGAGAGAGGTCGATGGAGGACTAATAGGAGAAGAGGGTCTTTCATCCTGTGAAGAAGGTTGGTCAGGGACAAGAGGTAAGATAGTGTTAACGGTGTGTATATGGTCTTGAGGGTCATTGATCATGGTTTGGATGTTGTCTTGAGTAAGCGGGTGATTAGGAAAAGGTTGTTTGAAGATGTCGAGGTTTTGGTTGGACGGTGCGTTCGGGTTATCCAAGATAAGATCGCCCTTGTCTAGCATGTCCTGGACGAGGTTTTTAAAAGTTTGACAGTGATCCGTATCATGGCCTTTGACACGGTGATAGTTACAAAAGTGATTCTCCCTGTACCATGCAGGGATAGGTGTTGAGGGGTCGAATTGATGTGGTTGGATTGAAGGGAGATTGAGGACCCCCTGCTTGACGAGTTTATCCAAGATAGAGGCATATGACTCTCCAATTGGAGTGAATTGACGCTGTATGGATTGACGTTGAAAATGTTTATTGATGTAGTCTAATGTTGAAGATGCTGGTCGGTTGGTTATTGTTGAAGATGATGGTCTAAAGATGACAGTGTTTGCCGACCCCTTAGATTGAGAGTGGGCAGAAGAAGGTCTGGAAGAAGAATGGTCATTGGTTCTTGTGTTAGTGTTACACAATTTGACCTTATCTTCTTCAATAGCGCGGAGTTCAAGCTTTCGGGCCATGGTGAAGGCCTCATCGAAAGTGTGGAATGTTTGAACCCGCAAGGTGGATGAGATGTGACTGACACATGCTCGGGAAAAGAGCTCAATGAGCTCGGGTTGAGGCAAGGAGAAAGAGAGCTGGTTAATCAAGTCTCTCCAACGGGCGACAAAATCAACTACTAATTCGTCGTCAAATTGCCTAATGGAGTAAAGGTCTGTGATCGAGACTTGTTTAGTGATATTGATTGAGAAATGGTCAACGAATAATTGAGCGAGTTGAATGAAGGAAAAGATAGAATGTCTGGCAAGGGAGCTATACCAGTCAAGGGCAGGGCCAGAAAGAGACATAGGAAATGTGCGTAATAATAACTCATCGTCGTGGGCAATAAGATAGCAGGCATGTTTGAATGCCCGTAGATGTTGTTGTGGGTCTTCCTTACTCTGAAAGCGAGTGAATTTAGGAAGCTCCCAATGGTTGGGGTATGGTCGAATAGGGACAGAAGGATGAATGGGCTCGTTATAAATCTGGTCATATGAAGAGATATTATTTGAACCGAAAATAGAAGCTTCGAGACTGGACATTTTATCCATCAGCATCTTGATGACGTCTGCTGACGGATTGGTGGACGGAGCGCCCCCAAGGTTGTAAGGCACTTGAAAGAGGCTAGAGGAGGTATACGACGTAGTCGGTTGTACCAGTAAGGGTGCAACGTACGGATGACTAGTCGCAGGGGCAGAAGTAGAGGTTAAGGGTGGTTGCGTCATGAAGGTCGAAGGTATAAGTTGACTAGGCACCGCCAAAGGTGGTTGAATAGTGGCACTGGTATAGGGATAGGTTGGCACTCCTACATTTATGGGTGCAAGAGTGTAAGGGGTCGAGGCAATCAAGTTCTGATATGATGTAGAACTTGGTTGATTTGTAGATGATTGAGGGGGTAACGAAACCCCGATGGAGGTCGGTCTAAAAATAGATGAAGAGGCCAAACTTTTCGTATTGGCCATGGTTGAGTTAACGGTTGGGGTGAAAGGCTGAGTCAAAAAAGGTTGGGTGGCGAATGGTGTGGATGTCATCGCCACGTCACCAGAAAGGTCTCGCGTTGGGTTTCTCGCGAGATAGTTATGGAGGGCTGCGGTATTGAGGTCCAAGAATTTTTTGAAATCCTGGTCCCCTTCAGGGATGATGGGAAGTTGAGTCGGGGTCAGGGTCGGTCCTGTAGGAGTTCTTTCAGTTTCCGAGTGGAAATCCATGATAGGACGGGTTAGAGATGAGGTAGACGAAAGTAGTTGACGGCCAGAGTGGTCAAAAAGGGCCTTGGTTTGACTGTGTGTCAAAACCATAAAAGGCAAGAGAGAACGTCCTCACACGCTCAAGCAAGCAGATAAGAACTAAAAAGATGAAGACACAAGTAGATCCTGAAATTCTAGAAGTAAATTTTTTAGGATTATAGTGGCTTATGCCTTAGAATGTGTGTTTGGGGAGGTTGGCTTTGTGAGTCGGGTCTTAGAAGAAGCAGTCTATGGAAGGTTTCGGGTTTTGTTATGGTGCTCAAGAAGTCTGTGTTAGGGTCTGGTACGTGGCCTGGTGCTAAGGAGCAAGCTCCCCTCACTTCACGATTCCAGTGGTTAGCTGGTTTCGCTTAGCCAAGATATACCTTGCCTAGAGATTATACTCCGCCAGAGAACGGAGTGGGCTTCCCTCTTGGTGATGAAATCCAAGTAGGGTTACCGGGACGGGTAAGGTATCCACTGGGGGATGAAATCCCAGTCGGGCCTTGTCTCAGGTAAGTTAAAATGTTTATTTTGTGCAGGTGGTTTGGTCGTGTAACATCAAGTGATCTAGATTAATTCAATATGCGGTTTAATTACTATGTGTGGTCTAGAGATGCAGGCAAACAGAAATGAATGCAAAGTGTTTTAATGTCCAAGTTGAAATGTTTGTTCGTATGAAGACGAATGGAGAAAGAGTCGAAGAATATGAGTTTAGCTAGTCTAGAAGTGCAAGAAAGAAATGTTTGTTTTAGTTCTGCTTATGATGTCGTTTAAGAAGAGACGAAAGGAGGCGAAAAGGAAGAAACCTAATGCGCCTAAATGAACGAAAGAAAGAAAGAACCCAAGGAGGACCTAGGGTCCCACCGGGCGTGCCAGAATGTTTCTATGCAAAATTGCTTTCTATATTCAAAGAAGAAATAAGAAACTGAAATAAAAGGTTAAGGCTAGAAGTACCTGATAAAGTTGAGCGCACCAAAATCAGACGTTGGAAGATTCTCCTCTTTGGCTGTGGAGGAATGACACCTGCGAAAAAGAGACTAAAACACGGAAAGATGTTAGTCAAAGATATGGTGGGTTGTCAGGCGAACGCCCGACCCCAGAAGTACGAAGACTCCCTAGAAGGATATCAACCCACTGATAAAAAGCGTAATATTGGACGAAAGTAGATTAAAATGATAGAAATAAATGATAAAAAATAAAAATGCGTACTTGATAAGCAGCACTGTTCTGCACAGTCACCGGCGTCGGTCTCTATGGTGCCGGCGTCGGTTAGGAAAGGTGCCGACGTCGGTTGAAGTACCGTCGTCGGTCGGGGCAGTGACCGGCGTCGGTCGGGGCAGGTTCTGGACAGAGTCTAGGCGAGTTGCAGAAGGTCTTGACAGGGTCGGGACAAGGGATTTTTGGTCGAGTCGGGACGGGGTTTGAAGCTTCGGGATGGGGTCTGGGCAAGGTAAGGTCGGGACAGGCTCTGGGCAAGGTAAGGTCGGGACAGAAGCAGGGATGTAAATGAGAGATGCTGGGTCTATGGATTCGGGATGACAGAGCTAATGCAGAAATAGTAACCAAGAAGAAATAAAACAAATAGAGTAAATACTTACCTGCCAGAAGATGCGATAAAAGCCATAGTTGCAGTGCCGGATTGAATGCAGATTGGTTGATGCCGAGAGTGGGTTGATGCTGAGAGTGTTGATGTCGGAGTTCGCAGGTTGATTGAATGATTGCACGGGTTTTGATTGATCAGCATTTCGAATGGTTGGCAGACGCTGATGAAGGCGAGGGACGGTCCCAGAGACGGTTCGACAACCGTTTCGGTAAACCGAATGATAACTGATAACGGATAACGGCAAGGTGATCGACATCGGAAGGATTGCCGACGTCGGCCGATAAGTGACCGACGTCGGCGACATCGGCCGGGTAAAGACCGTCGTCGACAGATGCACAATGGGGATAGAGTCTAGCTTTAGCTCTGTGCTCATTTTTACATGCTGCCAGGGTCAAAGTTGGTGGAACAAGTGATCGACAAGGGTTAAATAGGCGAAGAAGAATAAGACAGGGAATGACCAGGGGATTCGACATGATTTCGGTGTCTACACCATCAATAGTAAAAAACATGTGTGAACAATAGATCAAAGATCTTTTTATAGATGCCCCCATGAATTAAAAACCAACCATCTCGACCAAAGTTATAAACATTATAGTTAGTTTGGTCCGTAATTATAATTTTATAATATTATAAATACTAAGTTCCTTCAGCACACGCTAAAATACTAACATTATGCTCAATTATGATTAAATATTAGCAATTCTAGGTAACATAACCAAATGGTATTGATAATACAATAATTATATTTTATTTATTGGTTAGGAATAAATATTACTAATGTTGGTAAACTCGATCATGTAGTCTAGTTAAGAGAGATAGAATCTATTAATTCCATGTCCATAAACTAGACTTAATTAATTTAATTCTATTTAATTCAATATAAAATATTTAGTATCAAGACCAACCACATTGAACTTCTTATGCTTATGGATAAATACTCAAGTATAAATAACTTTCAATACAAAGGTAAGTACTAATTGGTTCACAACCCTTATTTATTAAAGTTTAGTTTCATGTTCTTAGGTGCATTTATTTTATGGATATCAGTTCATTATTATTTGAGAGATTTTTATCCTTATTTAATGGTCTCTCATACTCAGCTGGCATTTTTTGGCATTGCTACATTTGTTTTTTACTAGAGTAATGGTTTCCAATAAGACCTAATTTTTTTTCCCTTGAGTGTTGTATAAGGTATCACTACTCCTTATGAAGAAACTAATTATAATATTATTTTAAATATACATGGTATTTTTAATGTTTACAAGTGTCTTGACAAGTATACCCTCATATGTTATTTTTTCGGTAGAATATCATTTTAAAATAAGTTGTAAAGTTGGATTAAATTTTTTTGGCATTCTAATGGCATCAAGTTGGAGTTTTTTTCAAAATATGAGTAAGGGATTAATTTTATTTTTCATTTCAGGATTTATCACCGCATGACTATTATGAAGCATGGTAATTGGTTTATAAAAAACTCTATATTTTTTTAATATATTGTTGGATTAGTATTTTATTAGTTATGATCACAAGTATAATCTCAAAATACATATGTAGACCATATTTATAGGGCTTCCTCTTCACTAATTTTCAAGATTAATTGACACCATAATTCTTACTTTAGTTATTTTATTTGAAATGTGTTTACCCTAATTATGGGTTTTTATAGTATAAGTAATTAATCAGTACAATGAATATATATAAAATTATATAAATAAAAATGAATAAATTATATCGAAATAATTATATAATAATGCTAACAAGATAAAATGATAAATAAATACGGTATGTAAATTAATCATATAGATATAAGGAATGACAACACCTTATTATTGTTTTGATATTTGAAACTTTGGATATGGAAAGATGAGTTTCATGCTAACTTTGCACTATTTTGAGCTCTAATTTGAATCCTGGATCCTCCTATAAAGTTTCACACCTTATGTAGATTTGACTTGGGAATATTCACACTAATTACAACCATGCTACCGTGTATATCTCTTTTATACCTAATTAACATGTGCATGGATGTCAAACCTAATTTCCTTGTCACTTTCACACATCCTATTTTTTGATCTTCATAGACTTATGCTTTCTTGATTTACTAGGAAAAATGTCATGAAATTTGGATTCCTTCTCTTTCACCTAACATAACACTTAAAATTAAAAAAGGGTTATCGAGCTATGAAACCATCCAAAAAAAGTTTTAAACTTCACATCCAATATGATGAAATTTGACCTCCTTGCATTTCTGAGTCAATGTAAATGGAATTATTTAAGAAAAGGTTTTTAACACTATTTTATAAAAGTGATGATTTAGCTACAAGAAAGATAACACATGAACATGATTCAATGGGATAAAGATAGACAAAAATAAACAACTTCATTGAAAGTGGGTAAAATACGACTCAATAAAGCTCAATTTGAAGTAGAAAGAATAAATTAAACTGATGCTTGGATCTATTCTAGGTCTAGATCTTAATATTATAAGTTAATAATGAGATATTTATTATGATGAATTCAATATGTAAGGAGCTCTAGGA